>LPNX010741794.1:283581-306776 GCA_001517045.1 Pseudotsuga menziesii | reverse complement strand
AAGTTAATATCTGCCACGTCACTATTGGGGACATCTTCAACATTTTCTTTGATCAAGCATAACTTCATCATCCAGAATCAATTTTCAGTGCCGTTTTTTTTTTTAAATCGCATATTTTTTCGAGCTCTTTGTAACCAGACAGTTAGTTTCTGTTTTTTCATCCATTATTTTACAGTATGGCACCCCTTGTGATATTATACTTCCAAGTTCTAACTATTTCTCATGGAAATCTCGTATGGAGGATGTTCTACGAAGTAGGGGACGTTTCAGGATAACCTCAGGGAAAGAAATAGAACCCACTGATGATGATAAGAAAATTAGATGGGCAAATAGATGTGATGAAGCTCGTGGATTAATTGGGATGTCAATCTCTACTGATTTGCGATTCCACATATCTGGAATTGATGAACCTGATAAAGCTTGGGAAAAGTTGGAATCTGTGTTTGGTAAACACAATGAAATTCAGGGTCATCAACTTGAGAATGAGTTGCTTTCCTTGAATCCAAATGATTTTTCATGCATTCAAGACTATTTATCTAAGTATAAAACTCTTAGACTCTTATGTGCAGAATGCAAGATTAAGAAAGAAGACAAACAATGTATTTATCATATTCTTTCCAAACTTGGACCTGCATATTCTGTTTTTGTATCTACATTCTACTCCATGAAAGAATCCTTGACTGTAGCTAGCTATCAAAAGCATAGTCTTGAATCCTTTTGTGATTCCTTAATTAGAGAGAAAGATAAGCTCACTCATCTTGGAATAATTAACAATGCAGATACATCTGGGAAAGCCTTATTGTCCCAACAGAAAGAAAAGTACAAGCCTCCCAAGAAACAAAATTTTTGCAATAATAAGCCAAACAACAAGGGTTCCAAACCCTCTCAGTCAGCTCCTTCTTTAAAAAATGACAAAGGATCTAAGCAAAAAGTAAAGAAAACTGAGCGTCATTGAAATTTTTGTGGGAAAGATAATCACGATGAATCTAAGTGTTTCAAGAAGATGACAGCCTTGGAAGCAACAATGAAGAAGCACCACATCAACATAGATTCGTCTTCAGAATCTAACTCTCATGTACATGCACTTTGTGTTTCTGCTTACTCTTATACTGCATCTTCTTATTCTACTTCAAATGAATGGCTCATTGATTCTGGAGCATCTTATCATATGGCCAAGGATCAAGCCATATTTTCTACTATGTATGAATGTAACACCAAACAAATATTTGTTGGTGATGATAGATCTCTAAGTGTTGTAGGATCTGGAACAGTTCCAGTAGAAAATGGTCATTTTAGTGATGTACTATGTGTTCCAAAAATTTCCTAAATTTGTTATCAGTCTATCAAATTACTAATTCAGGTGAAGGTAAAACTGTGACGTTTACACCTCACCAAGTTGTAATCAAGGATTTTAAAAATCCTCAAAATGTCTTTGCTACTGGAACTGTTGATGATATTACTAGGTTGTACAAATTTAACAACATTGGGTCATCACCTTTTCCTTCAGTTTTTGTTGCTCATAGTGATAACTTGAGCAAACTTGGCATGAGCGATTTGGTCACTTAAATTATCGCTCATTGCAACAACTATGTAAAGACAATATGGTGACTGGTCTTCTGATGGTATCTTGTAAGGATGGTGTTTGTTCGGGTTGTGTACTCGAAAAACATCATCAGGACAGTTTTGACAAACGTGCCTCTTGGCAAGCCTCGGTTCCTTTGGAGCTTGTGCACAGTGATTTGTGTGGTCCTCTTCCATTTGCATCCTTTTCTGTTTTCAAATATTTCTTAACTTTCATTGATGACTACTCCAGACGCACTTGGATTTACTTCCTAAAACTTAAGAGCGAAATATTTAACATGTTCTTGGCCTACAAGGCCCTTGTTGAAAAATGATCTGGTCATCAAATTATTAAGTTAAGATCTGACAATGGAGGAAAATATGTTAACAACAAGTTCACTACTTTCTGCATTAATCAAGGAATCCAACAACAACACACTGTTCCATATAAACCACAACAAAATGGTGTAGCTGAATGAAAGAACCGCACTTTAAAAGAAATGGCTAATTATATGATCCAATCTAAGGGACTAAGTCTTCAATATTGGGCTGAGGCCATAAATTGTGCAAATTACATAGTTAATCACACACCTACTAAAGTTTTACAAGGTATAACACCGGAAGAAGCATGGAGTAAAATTAAACCAGATGTAAGTCACTTTCATGTGTTTGGTTGTGAAGCATGGGCTTACATTCTGGATGAAAAACGGAAAGCATTGTAGCCTAAAAGTGAAAAGTGCATATTTGTTGGATATTCAGAAGATGTAAAAGGTTATAGACTTCTTCATCCCCATTCACATGATATAATCATTAGAAGAGATGTTAAATTTGATGAAAATCTCTTGGCCTGTGAGCCTAACTTGGCGGGTGTGCCATCTTTGGCCTGCGAGCCTGATTCGGAAATTGTGCCTTCTTCTTCTTCTTCTTCCAACTTCCTTGACAGGTATCCAACTCCAGTTTCTGATGATGACAGTGAGGATGAAAATCCACCTCTGCCTGCTCATGTTCCTCCAATTACACCAGCACCAATGCCTCATTGATGGGTCCGTTCAACATGTGAAGTAGCTGGTGATCTTGACAGTGATCCTAGAGATCAACATCGAACACATTCTCAGTTTTAGCGAGCCTCTTCCCATTTGGCTCAAGTTTCCAAGAATCATGATCCAGAAAATTTTTCAGAAGCTTCAGGAAATCTAGATTGGGATGCAGCTATGGATGAAGAATATCGTTCCTTAATGGCAAAAGATACTTAGGATCTTGTTCCTCTTCCAAAAGGAAGAAAAATTGTCAGATGTAAATGGGTCTACAGAACTAAGTATGCATCAGATGGAAGTGTTGAAAGACTTAAGGCAAGGTTAGTTGCCAAAGGTTTTTCCCAAGTTTAAGGGATTGACTACAATGAAACCTTTGCCCCTGTAGCAAAAATGAAATCCATCTGCCTTGTTCTTTCCCTTGCAGCCTTACATAACTGGGAAGTCCATCAAATGGATGTCAAGTCTGCCTTCTTACATGGTGATTTACATGGAACAACCTCCTGGATATGTTCAGAATAACTCTAGCCTTGTTTGTCTCCTTAAGAAATCCTTATATGGCCTTAAGCAAGCTCTTAGAGCTTGGTATGCCAAAATGGATAGCTTTCTCCTTGACACTGGTTTTTCTAGATGCCATTATGACCCCAATGTCTATACCAAGAAAGTAGGAAACCATCTCATCATACTTGTTCTTTATGTTGATGATCTTATCCTTATTGGTAGTGACCCTAAACTTATAACCCATGTGAAATCCAATCTTAAGAAAAATTTTGAAATGTCAGAGTTAGGACATTTGCATTATTTTCTTGGTCTCTAAGTCTTGCAAACCAAAGAAGGAATCTTTCTTTCCCAGTCTAAGTATGCTTGTGACCTTCTTCGTCGCTTCCACAGGGAAGATTGTAAACCAGCCCCTTCTCCCTTCCAGTATGGAGTCAAACTTTCTGCCACTTGTACTTCCCCTGAAGTAGATGCCACCTTGTATCGTCAGCTTGTTGGTAGTCTTTTATACTTGACTCATTCCCGTCCTGACCTTTCCTTTGCCGTTGGTTGTGTTGCCCGTTATATGCAAACTCCTCATGAAAATCACTGGAAAGCAGCAAAAAGAATACTTCGATATATTTGAGGTACAATTCAGTTTGGGATTCATTACAGTATAGGGGGGGAACCTTTGTTGGTTGGTTTTACTGATTCAGAGTTGGGCTGAAGATCCTGATGATCGAAAGTCTATTGCAGGTTATGTTTTCAGTCTGGGATCTGGACCTGTCACTTGGGCTTGTAAGAAACAACAAGCTCTTGCTCTTTCTTCAGCAGAAGCAGAATATTGAGCCGCGGTTAATGCCAGTCAGGAAGCTTTATGGCTTCGACAGATCCTTTCAGAGTTTGGATTCGAGCAGCATCAGCCTACTCCACTTTGGTGCGACAATCAAAGTGCCATCTAGATTGCCAAAGATCCAGTTCTACATCAACATAGCAAACACATTGAGCTACACATGCACTTCATCAGAAATCTTGTTTATGATAATGTTATTGAAGTTCTCTATTACCCTACAGATGATCAAGTTGCAGACATCTTCACCAAGTCTCTTACAGAAGCAAAGTTTTCTAAACTTTGGTCTATGTTAGGAGTTTAGGAAAGTGTCCTTAAGGGGGGATAGGCTCTAATGCCTCCTTCCTTCTCCTAATAGTGTAAATTTTGTAAATCCTTCAATCCTATCCCAAGTTGTTCTTAAGGGGGGATGTTAGGATATTTAGACACTTAGGAGTTAGTTAAGATCAACTTGTGTAATATATCCGTTAGGTAAAAGTGTGTTTCTTTAGTATGCATTAGTATGCATTTGTAAATATTCTAATCCGATGGTCACGATATGTTCTAGACATAGAGTGATTTGACGGTTCAACTTCTCTTAGATCATACCTACCATTGATCCGTGGCTTAACACCCGCTTGGTCTATGATCTCTATTTAAAGAGCATAGAGGGTCCTTGGCTAGTTGATCAATTATGAGAAGCTCATGTAACTTTCTTTCTTCTGCATAATAAATTGCTCCAAGTAGCTATTTGGCTAGGGCCATGGACTATTTCCCTCTTGAGGGTTTTAACCATGTGACAAACATCGGTGTGTTGATCTATGATCTTTTTGTGTGAAGCGGTTGCTCAAGGTGTATGGTCTTTTGGGAGTACCCTATGTACCCGAACACTGGTTCCGGAGCTAGCTGATCTAGGGTTTCTCAGAGAAACCCTAATTTTTAAAAATTGGAATCTTTTAGATCTGATTAGATAGAAAGATAGATATCTTCAAGTTGATCTGTCCAATGTACTCCTTTTCTGAAAATAGTGGAGGGAAGCTCCCAGAACAAGAAGGCCTAGTTTTCCATTTTTTTCGACAGAAATGCATGTTGTTGTTTCTATGGTATCTCTGAAATTAATACTCCTAGACCTATAAAACTTAATACTAAGGTACCCTCACATGTCCCTATTCCAAAACCACAGGTTTCATTAGGATTGGTTTCACCAACTAGGACTTTTGATCATTTTCCCAACGTGACCTGTTACAGGACTGTTCAGAACAATGAAGTTGTATGAACTGCCACGTGTCACTGTTTCATCTTCTAGGTCTAAAACTTGGACCATAGAAAGTATATTCTGTTCCCTTTTTGGAACATCTTTAGAAATCTCATTTGGACCTATGTAGCCCAATATATAGCAATCCTCCCTAGGTGTCCTATTTAGGGATGAATCTTGGAAGAGGCTAGAACCCTAACTTGGAGGGATCATATCTCTCGTAATATAGCAAATATGAGGCTGAATTTTGGACACAGTGTAATTTAGGATTTATAATTCAACCTCTAAAATTTTCATCTCTTGATCCTTTTCCAATCCTAATATATAGCGAATTTACCAAAACTTATCCGTTTTAGTATTTAGCGTTTTTCTAGCTCAAGGTCAAACTAGGGTTTTACTTTCCTGAAGTTGTACCCAACCAAAAATATTGAAACAGGTCTCTAAAATTCTATTTTTATGAGGAGATTAATCCTATGCTGGGCTCACTAAAAAATTCCTCTTCTGTAAGAAGGCCTAATTTCCTGCACGAAAAACTGAAAATGTCCGGAATCGAATTCCGCTTCAACAAAAAGATGCGCCCTTCAATGGAGAGTCATCCTAGCATACTTTTGCTGATGGATTGTGGAGAGAGACCCAAAAAGTAAGAATCCCTAGCTTCTGCAGCTGTACAATGTCTTCTTCTCAGGTTAGCTCCGATACCATGTTAGATTTTTATCATTCAAGCTAGCATTATGATCTTAGGATCTTATCTGAGAGAATAACATGCACAGCAATAAAACACAAGAGACAAGAGACACAAAGAATTTTCCTCAGGGAAACCATAAAGGAGAAAATCCTGCAACTTCCTCAGAGATAGAATCAGCACCAAAAGTAAAACCCAAAAACTTAAAGATGATCTCCTGACAGTAGCAGTCTCTCTCTTGTCCTAGCAACTTCTCCTCTCACTCATGCGCCCCAGTGAGTGAGTGTGTGTGTGTGTTAAATAGAGAGGCTCACTCTCTATTTATATTCTTTCGTTCACTTGAAACCCACCCCAACATGTCGACCTCACTTAACAATTACTTACTAGAGCCGACATCTCTAGGAGTGTTTAATAACCCTAGTGCCCCACAACTTGTGGGGACTTTGCCTCCTCCGACCAACAAGGAGGTTTATCCTTAACACAATGGTGGGGACTATTGCCCTGACTTACAATGACTCACCTAGAGTCAACTTCTCTAGGATAGTCTAATAACCCTAGGGCCCCACAACTACGAGGATACTAACCCTTGACCAATAGGAGGGTTACCCACAATGACTTGACATGGCTTATTTACATTATAGAACCTCCCGATAGGAACATCAGGGCATGCCATGACTCAAATACATTACAAACACATCCTGGAATAAACATCGGGGTACAATACATAAGATATACAGATGAATACATTCCAAAGTTACAAATACATCAACACTTTGAGCCATCATCCCTAGAGAAAGCTTTCATGATGGGAAGGAAGGTTAAAAGTAAAAATATGGCAATGATTACTAGAAAGGCCTTCTCCAACACATACAAAGAAAATAAATTCCTTCTTCTAAGCCACCACAAAGGTTGACACCCCAACAACTAGATGAAATAAGAAAAAAATGATTATGCTTTAATTGTGACAGCAAGTATAGTAAGGGACATAAGTGCGGTGAGAAGAAACTGTTCTACATAGAATGTGAAGAGGAAGAACCAAAAGAAGAGGAAGCATCTCAAGAAGATGTGACTTCAAAATAAATAGAAGAGGATACTTTAGAAGAAATTACTCCCATCATATATTTTCATGCATTGGCTGGAATTAGCATTCCTCAATCTCTCAAGATCGAAGGATACATCAAAAAGAAGAAGGTAACAATGTTGATTGATTTTGGTAGTACTCATAATTTCATTACCTATAAATTAGCCAAAGTTCTTAATTGTTTTGTATATCCAGCACCAAATTTTCAATTTATAATTGCATATGGAGGAACTATAAATTGCTAAGGGAAATGCGATAATATCAATCTTGCTATGGAGGAATATGTATTGAATAGTCCAATGATTGCTATCCCAATGGGTGGGGTTGATGTTGTCTTAGGTGTCCAATGGTTACAATCATTGGAAACAATGGATTTTAATTTTCAAAAAAAATTTGTGAAATTTTCATGGGAAGGAAAAAAGTATGAGTTAAATGGTATCATAGGAAAACCAAGCAAGGTGATAAGCTCTAATGGTTTGACAAAGTTGTTGAAAAAGGGACATCAAGGTATATTCACACAATTATACTCATTAGATGTTCAAACCTCAAAGTTCCATATCTCCCTAGATATTTTAATGATATGAGGTCTGATATTTAGATCGAATCACTAACTATTGCTGCAAATTAAATAAAATTTCTAATATTACACTTGCAAACACTCAGTAAATTTCTGACTAGATAAATGAAGGTATTTTGCAGAGAAATTTGTATGCAAGGAAGATGGAAGGGGAAAGAAAGAAAAGGTAAGTTTTAGAAAAATTAATTCATTTCCCCTAATGCATTTATATCGGGTACCATTTAGGTTTTAGAGTCCGCTATGCAGAAACTCAATCCCCCGCTTCTAGGTCACCCAACCGTGAAACTAGGGAAATTTATTCAGTCCTTTCGACCAAGGGCTTGGGTAAAAGTATAGAGCTAAAATCAGGCCTTCAGAAAGCATAAAATATGGTTTGGAATAGTTCATACTAGATCTAGATATTTCTGGATAATTTAGGAAATAATTGGGGTTTTTAGGCAATTTTGGCCTAAGGAAGTCCTGTGCAATGGAGGCTCCCAAAAAATTGTACAGACTCAATGAATTTATGCTATGTAAGTATGTATGGGTAGGTGGGTCCATCAGTGACATAAATAAACTTATAAAATTGAAAATGAATGAATAGAACTCACAGAATTGAAGAAACAATTGGACTAGTCAATTTAGCCTAGTCATCTAGCTAGGGTGCATAGAAACAAGTGAAATTCATGGCATATGTGCATCAGATATGAGAAATTAAATTAAAAGAGCCTGATACATATTATATCAACATATTACATCACTTATAATCATTATTATAGCCTTGACTCATTTATTATTGCATTTACTTGACCAAACACCCTCATTTAAGCATGGATTGAAGCTCATTGACAGAAGATGTGACATATGAAATGATTGGAAATTATATTTATATTAATACATATATTTATGAATTTTTATAACATATCATAGGCAAATAAAATTATTCTTCAAGTTGTAAAGGTGAGACTAGCTCGTCGGGCATCTTACTAGCTCTATCCTCAGGCCTTTCCAAATAGGGTCAGGGTGATTTGAATTCTCTGTTTTGGACTTGGGAAACTTAGATATGTATTTTAATGACTCTTCAAAAAAATAATGGATTTATTTGGAGTCATACGAGTCAAAATATGAAATTTGCAACAAAACTAGTCACTTTACAATGCAAATCTAAACTAGGTTGACTTAAAATGAGTAAATCTCAGCCACTTCGAATAAGATTGAAATAAAAATTATAGAGAATGTTTATGAGATAATATTACAGCCAATAAACTCAAAATAACTCTCATCAATGAACTATATCACTCTCTTCAACATTTTCCATCATTACAATGTTTTTTAAAAGACAATATTCAAGGAAGGGCATGGGGGTTTGAACCCTTAGATACGTAAAACTCATGGACCTGTTAATGACACATGATATAGAGTCATGGATGGATGGAGGCTGCTAACAAATCCTAAATCAACTTAGAGAGGCTGCTCCATAGCTCCAGTATAACCTGCAATGAGAAGGGGAGAAGAGGGGAGAAGGGGAATAATGGACTTCGGGCACATCACCCAAGATACTGAGGCTCACCACTCAGAAATGAAGCTTAAACTTCAATCAATTACAAAACATACATTAATTAGTGAATCATAGTAAGAGGTCATCTACTTGTCCAAGTAGTAAGAGGATGTTTTGATTTTTTTCAAACAAAACTTACAGTGGTATCAGAGCTCTTTCCTTGGATCATCCTGTGGAAATAAATCTCTAAGTGAAGAACGTTGCAGCCATGAGGCTCTGTTGCTTCTGCAACCCCTACCCCAAAATTTTATAATTTTAGGGCCCCCCTTTGATTTTTTATCTTTTGATCTTGCTATAATTTCTTTTACTCCTGAAATTTTTTGCTTTCCATGACTTTTTTTATTTTTAACAAGTTTGAATATTTTTTGTTCCAAGTGAAGACTCATTTTTGTCTCGCTATGTCGAAGGAATTTTTGGATGTTTGCCGACACAGCAGAGAAAATTCGGACTCTTCATCTGATTTTATTCTGACCAATTTTGTGTTGTTTTTTAACCAAGGCTTACGACTGTGTCAAAAGTTGTCTGAGTTTCCAACCGACAATTGCGTATGTTTTCAAAAGTTGGAGCCGATGCATCCGACTGGTTTTCATTTTTAAAGCCGACATTTCTTCATCGAGCTGTTTCACCATATTTTGGTCGACCATTGTGACTAGATATTCCTTTCATCGTCGAAGTGTCAGATCGATTTAGGATTTCATTGACGATCGAATATTTATTTGCAAGTCTACCGACAAACCTTTGGGCAGGCGTTCTTGGTAAAATTCTTCGACAGTGTCGGTATGCGTTTGATTTTCTTTTCGATGAAGGAGGAAAGTTTATGACTTGTAGCTGACCCTTTGATGTTGCAACATCGGATGAGCTATGTTGATGCCTTTTGCAGTTGATATTTGATGAAACGATTTGGTAGCTGTGGAAGAATAGGGATTCCATAACCGATACTATTGGGTTTTGTTTTTGTTTCTTGCCGAATCCGAAGCGGAATATTGTCAATGAGGTTATTATTAGGCACCAAACGATGTTTCTCTTTCCCATGCGACTTAAATGCCTAGCGACTACATTTAATGTGTGTTTTTTGGTTTTTTCTATATATAGCCCATGGGGTTTTGTTTAAACGAATGTTTCTCCATTTTGAGCGCTTTCTAGCTGTCGATTGCTCATTTAAGCTTGTGTTTGTCTTCACCATCTCCACGTCATTTTATCGTTTTCGAGGTAAGCCTCCAATGTTTTATTTTAACTATTTGGTAAATGGGGTTAGATAAAATGACGTTTGAGAGTTCTTTTTTTATGGGGGTTAGGTTTTATTTCTCTACCTATGCCATGCTTTAAAAGTCTTTTCCCCATCTTGGTTTTCATTTTTTTTGGAGCTTGTAGGATTTTACCAAGACCAGTTTGCGTTGGAATCCTCGACCTCCCTTTTCTTTTGATCTAGTTTTCTCCTCGCCGTGGTTGTTAAGCTGACCCAAGCCATTTTGTCTCTGTCGATGTGACCATGGACATGAATAGCTCAAATCCCTAGTGTTGTAATATTGAGACTAAGGTGGACTGAGTTTTTCGTTGACCAGTCCTCTCCTGGTTCATTTTCATTTACGGTGATAGGGGATTGGTGAGGCCCTGAGCCCAGAAGGTCATTGTTTTCCTCCGATTTTTGGCCTAGGGTTCCTGTCAGAAGGTATTTTTCCTTTTGTGGTTGACACTGTGGTTTTAGAAGTATTGAATTCGATCTAGGTTTTGTTGGAGTTACCATTGTGTTCTCTGGATTGTTTTCACATAGGAATTTTTTCGTAGGGTTTTAAACTGATCTTTGACGATTCTCTTGTACCGTGTTGTAGAACACCAGTGTCTTAGAGTTTGATCCCCCAAGGCAGCAGTTAGAACACAATTTTAAGTTAGTGAACCCGGTTTTGACCTCGCCATAGGTTTAGGATTTCATGATAGACAGAGTCTTTCTACATCATGGGGTAATTTTAATGGCTGGAGACGATTCGATAAAAGATATATTGATTTTTCTCCATAAGTGCAAATTTATTGTTCTAAGAGAAAATTGATTTTTTAGCTAGAGATTTCCTGTGTATCTTGAAATTTTACAGTAATTTCTCATTTCCCTATTTATATGAATGGATGTGGTTTATGACTGCACGGAGACTAAGTTATTTTTGGTGTGATTTTGTCACAATTTTAGTCCCCACATGACACCATACCAAAGAAAATAAAGAAGAAATCCAAGGTTGTTGAGGAGGACTTGGATTTGGAAATGATGCCTAGGGTAGAGATCATTTATGAAGATACCAAATCTTTCACTGGAATTGAGCTAGAGTTCAAGTGGGGGTAGATATATCCCATGCTCCAAGATTAGAAGGTCCTGGATGCAGGCTTGGAGGATATACCACAGTATGAAAACATATTGAGATCAGGGATTACGAAGGTATCCATGCGACCAGAAATTTTCCCTTGTGCTAAGGTAATCGACTGGATCTTACCTAAGGCAGACTCAAGTGATATGATCATGTATAACATTGAAGGAAAAGGTTTTTCCACCTTCACCCCCGCATACATAGCCAAATCTTACAACCTACCAGTCCCAGGAGTCAGAATGACCGAATACTGGATAAATGGTTGGAGTTTGGATTATATCAAATGTGCGAAGCTAATGATGATAGTGGGAGAGGAATTTCAATAGAAGGAATCTGGAGAATATGAAATTGCCAACTTGTGCACTCCTTACAGACTCATAGCCTTAATGCTCAATATAATTTTTGGTAGGGCTTGTGGGAAGTTTTATAAGATAGGTTGGATCCCATTGATGTATTAAGTGACCATGTAGGGCACCCTTTTCAACTGGGATGATATTGTAGCTAATAGAATGTCTTCCTCCATATCCGCTGCACTTGGAGGATTGCACCAATGTAAATCAGAATTCTACATGGGATCATATCTAATTGATTGTATTTTGTGTCGATACCCATTCCCAAAACTGAACTATAGTTGGAATGAAGCTAAGACACCAATCTACACCACCTATCAGATCTTATGGGCTCATAAGTATCACATCTATTACAAGCTTATTTGTGAGGAAATTATGATGCAAATTTACCAATTGATATATCTGGAGGAGTCCAAGTGTATGTCTGAGGGAGCTCTTGAAGTTGTAAGGGAATATGGAGATTATTTTTCTCCAAAGAAGGAACTTACCTAATGATGTACAGAGGGACTAGATCCTGTTAGTTTTTCAACATTAAGCTAGCATTATATTAGGATATTTTACTGAGAGAATAAAAAGTACAGCAATCAAACACAAGCACATCACAAGAGACAAGAGACACAAAGAGTTTTCCTCGGGGAAACCATAAAGGAGAAAACCCCGCACCTTCCTTAGAGATAGAATCAACACCAAAACAGTGAAAGCCCCAAAGCAGTAGTCTTCTTCTTCTGTCTAGTCCCAGTATTTCCTTCCTCACTAATGCGCCACACTTGAGTAAGTGAATGATGTGATGTACAAGTGATAAATAGATAGACTCTCACTCTCTATTTATATTCTTCCATTCACTTGAAGTGCACTCAATCATGTCGGCCCAACTTAACAATTACTTACTAGAGCCTACATCTCAATGAGTGTATAATAACCCTAGTGCCCCGAAACTGTGGGGACTTTAACAATGAATTGACAAGACTTGTTTACAATATTAATCCTCCCGATCGGAACATCAGGGCATGACAACATGACTCAAATACATAATAGAAACATCCTAGAATAAACATCGGGTTACAATATATAAGATACATAGAAGAATACATTCCGAAGTTACATATACATCAACACTCCCTCTTAACTAGGAATGTATTCTTTCGACACAATTTTCAACACTGGTCTTCTTCTCTGTATCAACTGGATCATCTCGTCATCTGCATATTGAGTCTTCTAAGTCTTCAAGTCATATTCATCTTCAAGTCAACTTCACTGGATCTGGATCATCTCTTGATCTGGATCATCATGTAACATCATCACTGGATCTGGATCATATCTCGATCTAGATCAACATCACTGGACTGGATCTGGATCATCACTAAAATCTGGATCATCACTACTGGATCTGGATCATCACTGGCTGTCACACTGGATCTGGATCATCACTGGTGCTATCTCATGATTCTTCTCGTCACAGGAAGTTCTACAGAGCCAGCCCTTTTTCATGCTGGTTGTAGGCCTACCCATCATGTAGGTCTTCACCCAGCACTTACATCTGACCTACTCGTCAGAAAGGCACAACCATCCATACAGGAACACATCCTATCACAGTGATGGAAGATTTCCCACTTTCATCCAGACAAGAACACATCCTATCACAGTGATGAAAGACTCCCATCCAGACAAGAACACATCCTATCACAGTGATGGAAGATTTCCCACTTTCATCTAGACAAGAACACATCCTATCACAGTGATGAAAGACTCCCATCTAGACAAGAACACATCCTATCACAGTGATGGAATATTTCAGCACTTACATCTGAGCACGTGGGAACACATCCCTCAGTTGCTCCAGAAAGGCTCTGCACTTACATCCATCCAGACAAGAACACATCCTATCACAGTGATGGAAGGTCTTGCACTCAAATCTGATCCTACGAGAACACATCTCAGCAGTCATATCAGAATGGTCCCCAGTCCTCGACTAAGCTACCTGGTAACTGACCAGGTGCCTCCATTCTCCTAGAGAATTGCAGTTGCCCTTACATCCGACCTACTTGTCGGAATGGCCAACACTCACATTTGACATGGAAGGAACTAAATCCTTTAGCCATGAATAGAATGGTTCAGCAATTACATCTGACCATGGAAGGAACCAATCCTCTCACCATGTCAGAATGGCTACTCAGTTCTACACTGAGTGATCCTCGTAACTGACTAGGTGCCTCCATTCCTAGAATGGCAATTGCCCTTACATCTGTCCTACTTGACAGAATGGCCAGCACTCATATCTGACATGGAAGGAACCAATCCTTTCACCATGACAGAATGGCTCAGCCCTTACATCTAACCATGGAAGGAACCAATCCTCTCACCATGTCAGAATGGCTATGGGTCTCATCACTTTCTCTTGGAGGAAACCTCGATCTGGAGAACACCAAGCTTCTCCCTGAAGTACTTGAACTTCAGCCTAGCTAATGGCTTTGTCAATACATCAGCTATTTGTTCCTCTGTCGCAACATACTGGAGCTTCATTGCTCCTCTTTGCACCATATCCCTGATATAGTGATACTTGATCTCGATATGCTTCGACTTGTCATGGAACACTGGATTCTCTGACAGCTTCACGCAACTCTGGTTGTCACAATATATACAAGTAGCATCCAACTGGAGATCAAATATATCAGACAGTAGCTTCCGCAGCCATACTACCTCACAACTAGCTGAACAAGCTGCGACATACTCTGCTTCAGCTGTACTCAGTGCCACACAGGATTGATTCCTACTAAACCAAGATATCACACCTGATCCCATACTGAAGCAACATCCAGAAGTACTCTTCCTGTCGATGCCACTGCCTGCCCAATTTGAATCAACATAACCCTCTAGGTTAATCTTTTGATTCACATCGTACTTGAGCCCATAATCAACTGTACCCTTCAGGTACCTTAGAATATGCTTTGCAGCAGTCAAGTGAACACTTCTTGGATCTATCAAGTATTGGCTCAAGGTGTTCATAGCAAAGCAAATGTCTGGTCTCGTGTTCGTCAGGTACATCAATGACCCAATTATCTAACAATACATTGTGGCATCAACTGACTTTGATGAAGCATCACTGAATAGCTTCAGGTTTGATGCCATAGGTGTGGCCATAGCCTTTCAGTCCATCATCCCAAACCTCTTCAAGATCTCTACTGCATACTTCCCTTGTCCAAGGAAGATTCCATCTGTACTCTGCCACACCTCCATACCTAGAAAGTAATGCATCATCCCCAAGTCCTTCATTTCAAAATCAGCAGCAAGCTTTCTCTTCGTATCAGCAATCAACCCATCTGTACCTGTCACAAATAGATCATCTACATACAGCAGGAGTATCACTGGGTTGCCATCTTCAACCTTGCAGTAAAGGTTGGAATGTGCTTTACTCTTGGTAAAGCCCAAACTAGATAGAAAGCTGTCAATTCTGCCGTACCAAGTTCTGGGTGCCTGTTTCAAACCATACAGGGCTTTCTTCAATCTGCATACATGAGACTCTCTGTCATGTGCCTCAAAACCAAGTGGCTGTTCTACATGCACTTCCTCTTCTACTACACCATTCAAGAAGGCCGTCTTGACATCCATCTGGTGTATCTTCCATTTCATCACTGCAGCCAAAGCAAGTACTGATCTGATGGAAGTGTATCTGGCTATAGGTGCAAAGGTTTCTTCATAGTCTACTCCCTCTTTCAGAGAGAATCCTCAAGCTACAAATCTTGCCTTATACTTTTCAATGCTACCGTCTGCAACATGCTTGATTTTGTAGATCCATTTGGAAGTAACAACTGACTTCCCTTTTGGTCTTGGGACAACATCCCAAACATCATTCTTCATGATCGATTGATATTCTTTGATCATAGCATCCTTCCATTCTTTCTATTCTGTCGCTTCTACATAATTGGAAGGTTCTTTATCAATGAAATCACATAGTAAAGCTACATACCCGGAATTAGATCTGGTCCTCTTTCTTTCTCTGTGATTCTCTTCTGGAGCCCCACATCTTTCTGCACTTTGGATAAGTTCACGTACCCAAGTAGGTTTCCTCTTATGAGGATTCTTCTCCAGAGGTGGATCTACAGGTCTTTGTGGTTCCTCGAACTCTCGATCTTCTTCTTGAGCTTCTTTGTCCATGATTGTGTCATGAATCCTGGGTATTTCTACTTTTGCTTCTTCAGGTTCTTCAGCAGGTTTCTTTCTGGATTTGTTGTAAGCTGTACCTTCATCAAATGTCACATCCCTGCTGATGTCAATCTTCTTGTATCCTGGAAAATAGATTCTGTAAGCCTTCAAGCTTTCAGAGTATCCCACAAATATGCCCTTCCATCCTGAAGGATCTAATTTTGTTCTCTTCTCTTTTGGAATATGTATGTATACAGGACAGCCGAATATTCTGAGATGGCTAACTTCTGGTTTCTTGCCGGAGAAGAATTCTTCAGGATTCTTGTTTTCAAGTACTCTATGTGGAGTACGGTTCTATACATATACCGCTGTTCTGGCAACTTTAGCCCAAAGATGCATAGGTAGATCTTGATCATGAAGCATTGCTCTTGTAGCTTCCATGATAGTTCTATTCTTCCGTTCTGCAACCCCATTCTGTTGTGGATTATAAGGAGTAGACAAATCCCTCTTAATCCCTGATTCTTTGCATAGCTCTTTGAATTCATTCGAGGTGAATTCTCCACCCTTA
Source organism: Pseudotsuga menziesii (assembly GCA_001517045.1). NCBI lineage: Eukaryota > Viridiplantae > Streptophyta > Pinopsida > Pinales > Pinaceae > Pseudotsuga > Pseudotsuga menziesii. The sequence continues at coordinate 290,338 of LPNX010741794.1, read as the reverse complement.
TCTGATTGAATGGTCTTGATCTTCTTTTTAGTATGGTTTTTGATCAAGGCTTTGAATTCCTTGAATTTGCTGAACACTTCATCTTTGTTTTTCATAAAGTAAATCCATGTCTTTCTAGAAAATCATCAATAAAAGAAACATAGTATGCATACCCGCTTAGTGAGTTTGATGACATAGGACCGCATACATCGAAGTGGATGATTTCTAGGATACCTTTGGCTTTGCTTTTGCTGCTGGGAAATGTATTCTTTGTATTCTTCCCTTTCGCACATCCTTTGCAAACTCCATCATGTTTTCTTGGAATTCTGGAAGACCTTCAACAGCTTTGCTTGCAATAGGTAGTGCTCTGTAATGCACATGTGAAAGCCTTCTATGCCAAAGCTCATTAGGCTCTATTGTGTCATGGATCAAGGCTTTTTCTGGATGGCCCTTCAATTTGTACAAGCCTCCTTCTTGTTCTCCAATCACTACCACATCATCGATTGTATTTCCTTTTGGCCACATGATGACTTGACCATCTATGAATGCAACCCGTATTCCTTTTGCATCCAATGCTGAAATGGATAGAAGGTTCTTCTTGAGTCCTGGAACAAACAATACTTCTTTCATTGTTAGAGACTTACTAGAGTCTAGCTTGTATGAAGATTCCCCACTACCTTTTATTGGATATTGGTAGTCATCTCCTAGTTTCACCTTGTGAGGTGATTCATGTTCTGACAGTCTTACAAAAGATTCCCTGAATCCCGTCATATGTTTGGAAGCCCCACTGTCTATAAGCCAATCATCACTACCATGAGTAATGTTACCTGTGAGAGCTGATATCAAAACATATTCATCCTTGCTTGAAGAATCTTCACTTTCATATCTGGATCTCTTCTTGGATGGTTCATCATCCTCTGCAGCATGAGCATGGTGTCTTCTTTTGTTTCTCTTCTTCTTATGAGAGTGGTTCTTGTTCTTAGGAAAGTCTTTTGCAAAGTGTCCTATCTCATCATATGTATAACATCTTAATCTAGATAGATCCCTTTTAGGATGAGAGCTCTTACCTTTGGAGTAATGATGTTTTCTTCTTTCCTTCTTCGAGTGAACTATGAGGGCTTGGTCTTCACTTCCCATATTCTCTTCTTGAGCTGCTATTCATGCTTCTTCTTGAGAGCACTCTTTCCATAGTTTGCTGAATTTGACTAACTTCTTTCTAGCACAAATTCCTTGAATGAAAGCATCCCATGACCTAGGGAGGCCATTCAAATTAGTCATGACAATCTCTGCATTTTCCACTTCTTCATCAATAGCTTCTAATTGTTCTTTGATTTGAGAAACCCTTGTGAAGTATGACTGGATAGTTTCTACATTCTGAATCTTCACATTCTTTAGTTGGTTCCTCAAGGTCATCTTTCGATTGATGTTCTTTCCTTCAAACAATTTGGTTAGGGCATCAAACATAGCTTTAGGTGTCTTGAGAGAGGACACCTGTGGAATAAGGTGATCCTTGATAGAATCAGCAATGATCCTCTTTGCCATAACCATCTTCTTCTTATGTAAGGCCTTTGCCTCATCTCCCTCTGGGACTGGAACCTCCTCATGAATATAGGAATCTAATTCATTCTCTTCCAGGACCAGGGAGATCCTATACTTCTAGGCTCGGAAGTTATCAGCTCCCTCAAGCTTTTCATCAAGCTTGGTGTGATGAGACATCTTAAATGAGAACCTCAAATGGAAATACAAAGGATTTTAGATCTTACCAGGTTCAAGATGTCTGATTTGAAACTTGAGCTGAAATCCTGCAGAGCTGGTTCAGGAGCAAACTAGGGTTTTGCTTTTCCGGAGTTCTGTCCACCCAAATTCCTTGAAATTTGTTCCTAACTTAGATTTTGGGGAGGAGATCAATCCAGGCCTGGGCTCACTGAAAAATTCCTCTTCTGTAAAAAGCCCTAATTTTCGACCCTAGTGACAAGTCCAAAACTGAAAAACCTCAGAATTGGATTCTGTTTCGATAGAAAGATGCGCCCTAAGGAGGAGAGTTGTTCCACCTTACTTTTGCTGAAAATCTATGGAGGAAGGTCCACAAACTAGGAATCCCTAGTTCCTACAGCTGCACAGTGTCTTCTTCTCAGGTTAGCTCTGATACCATGTTAGTTTTTCAACATTAAGCTAGCATTTTATTAGGATCTTTTAATGACAGAATAACAAGTACAGCAATCAAACACAAGCACATCACAAGAGACAAGAGACACAAAGAGTTTTCCTCGGGGAAACCATAAAGGAGAAAACCCTGCAACTTCCTTAGAGATAGAATCAACACCAAAACAGTGAAAGCCCCAAAGCAATAGTCTTCTTCTTATGTCTAGTCCCAGTATTTCCTTCCTCACTAATGCACCACACTTGAGTAAGTGAATGATGTGATGTACAAGTGATAAATAGATAGACTCTCACTCTATATTTATATTCTTCCGTTCACTTGAAGCGCACTCAATCATGTCGGACCAAGTTAACAATTACTTACTCTAGCCTACATCTCAATGAGTGTATAATAACCCTAGTGCCCCAAAACTGTGGGGACTTTAACAATGACTTGACAAGACTTGTTTACAATATTAATCCTCCCGATCAGAACATTGGGGCATGACAACATGACTCAAATACATAATAGAAACATCCCGGAATAAACATCGGGTTACAATATATAAGATTCATAGAAGAATACATTCCGAAGTTACATATACATCAACAGATCCCATCCACTACTTCATAAGTATGCCACCGATTACATAGTGCACAAGGAAGTAGTAAGACAACTTTTTATAGATGGATTTGGGAACTTTATGTTTGACATGAAGAAGGCGGTCTTTCCACCAATGCCTTTCTATGTGGGCAGCTATAAGTTCTCAAAAGTTAAAAGTGCCCCATATTTTGTGAAAGACCTAAAAATTTTCCATTTTGGTAAAAAGAGTTTTCATAGGAACAACTCCCAGGGCAAGGCTGCTGCACACCATGCACTTGTGAAGGTAAATTTTGAATACTTTGATCACTTGGAAAAATACAAGGAAGTATACCACAATGCATGTAACATGACTACTTTGAACAAGCATTTCAAGAAGAAAATACGGTTACAGGAGGAAAAGGCAGCAGCAACACTATTGAACAATAGAGGCAAAAAGAGGAAGAAGTTGCCAAGAAAAAAGAATAAGAGGCCCAAATTTTGGTGCAAGAAGCTAAGAAAGAAGTACCTAAAGAAGCCCAAAATAAGAAAGAAGAAGAAGAACAAAGGCAAAGGGAAGAAGAGGAGAGGATTGAAAAAGAATCAGCTGATAGAGAGAAAGAAGAGTCATATAAGGCAGCTGAGGAACTGAGGAGAAAAGAGCAAGAGGACCAAGATAGGGAAAATTAGGAGCAGGATGCTTCCCATGACAATCCAGAAGATCTCCCTTCTACCTCAAGAAACATAATGAGAGGAGGTCACCCCCCTATAGAATAATTAGGGTTAGTACCCTTTACCCCATCCAAACAAAATGTAGTTGCATCCCTGGATAGGGTGGTATTTGATCCTAAAAGGAAAGCCATTATTTGAAGGGTCGAAAAGAATTTAAGGTAGGCACCCATCCTGAGGTAACCATAGTTACTAAAAGGCCTGCTATGAAAGGTACCGATGAAGATCCACAACTGATGGCTTCGATTGGTGTCGCAGCTACCTAAGAAAATGCTTATAATGTGGACAAATTGAAAGAAACTGTGGAGCAGTACAAGGAAAAGATGGGGAGAATGGAGGATACTTTAATGAAGGAAAGAGGGGAAGGCCAAGAGATGAAGAGAAAACATGAGGCCACTCTTTAAGAGTTCAAGAATCTCCAAGAGGCCTACCATGTTTTAGAAGTGGAAAAGGAGGCCTTGGTACTTTCAAATACCATAAGTGATGGAGAAAAGAGAGACCTTGAAAATAGGATTTCAGAACTAGAAGTGTAGAAGGTCAAGGATGATAAGAAAGAAGAAGAGTTAAAAACCTGAGTGGCGGAGTTAGAGGCAAGAAATAGTTCTTTGGAAACTCAGCTAAAGGTAGAAAATGAGTGGCAAGTCAATATTACACCTCTCCAAGACCATTCCCTCCTTATCAGGAGGAATATATATCAAGTACAATTGAAGCATGCAGATGAGGTTTACAAGATTAAACAGGTAGAGACCAGATTGCGGGAAATTTCAATGATATCAATCGATTTCAGGACAAGAACACTAGAAATCACAGAAATTATTTGAGGGCAACTGACCCGGATAGAAACCAATGCAGCATTGCCAACACATTTGCCATAGAAGACTCCTAAGAACTTGAAAATTGAGTTCGAACTCATGGACTTTAGCAATAAGGCTGCTATAAGATTGACCACTGGGGTCAGGAAAACTTTGGAAAGGTGCGTGTATTTTTATAAGAGGATGATCACCACACATAATTGATGTCAAACCTCTACAACAAAAATGATCCAGGAATTTCCTGGCTGAGAACAACATTTGAAATACCTCCATGACATATTGTAGGAGGATGAGCTAAGCATACAATAGGTTAAAGGCCTAAATGAGAAAGTGGTAAAGAATTTGGTTGCACAAGCCGCAGTTAGTAACTTCCTTCTAGATGACCAACTCAGAGTGAATCCACCCAAAGCAACAGAAATTAAGTCACAATTGGCCATTAATGAGGTGACAGCTATATTGTTGGAGCCTATAGACTTCCAGGCCATCATTGTAGAAATTGATGCATGGAAAGAGTTCATTGTAGGGAAAATTGGGTCCTCCTAAGTTTGTCCTTTGTACATGTGGAACCTTTTGTAATTTATCTTAGTTTATTTCTATTTTCCTAGTGCAAGTCACTAGAAGACCAAATTTTGTAAGTTGAAGAGTCTTGGAAGCCTAAGGGGCTGGGGTAGCTCAAAGGTCATTTGAAAATGTATAAATAGAGGTAGAGTAGAGATTATGGGTGACTTTTTCTAGAGCATACATTCTAAAGCTATTTGTATTAGAACTATTTCTTTTATACATAAAGAGAACCAAATTTTTGTTGGAAGAAGGACTATCATAAGTTTCTAAATGGGTTATGTGGATCACTAAATGATGAACTATTTATGTTTTAGCCTACTGTACAATCTATGAGATCGTTCTAAACTTGCTGAATTATTTATGTGTTTAAGAATGGTTTTATTTTCTATTATGAATATTGTGCAATGAATGTGATTAACGAACAGAGCTATCTCTGTTTATCTTTTATGATATAATTATGTATGTAGAATTTTCTAGCTACCTGTAGGATTCCACTTGTAGCATTATAGTACATTACTCAGCTTAATTAATCTTTGCTCCCATGGGGATAGTTAGAATAGGATAGGATAGGATACTTTAGTTGTTGTTTTCTTTGGGTGATTAAGGAACAATTGATTCATGTAAGATGAGAGGTAAGACCCTACACAGCCTCACTCGTGGATAACCACTTGGTGTAGAAATTCAGGCCTGCAGTAGATTAATTTCACCCACAACAATTAGCAATTGATCATGCAAAATTATCAACAATGGAGACTGAATATGGAGCTGTAACAAAAAATTATATTAACTGAGTGTACAATAGCCAACCCTGTAATAACATAGGCTGCTGAATATATAGAATACATGAGCAAAACGAATGCATAAGGAAGCATCCAAATCTAGCATAAAGCAGGCTTACCCAAAATAGGCAAATCCCCCATAGGTGTAAAAAGCTGATCCCAAATCTATCAAGGACCCCACGAATTAGCAAGGGTGCATGGGAAAGATAAAGAGTGGTCAAATGGCAGCTCATACATGCTTTTGCATGGAGGAAAGAGTGGAGGAGGAAGAGGCAACAAAGCTGATTCACCTCACCTAGTCTTGCTTTCCTATGTGCCTTAAAACACTGAAAAAGCAGGCAATAAAGCAGAAAAAGTAGAAGGGCACCTAGGAGGCCAGGAATAAAGAAAATTTGATTCCCAAGGCTTTCCCAAGCACTCCATGAGTCAATAATGGCAAGTTTGACCTCTATGGATAGGTAATTATCAACTTGCACATGGTGGGACTCATGGACTAGGCAAATAAGACAAAATAAGTGAAATAATGTCTAAGTGGGTAAATACTATGGGTTGATTATTCTAACACCCCCCCTTAAGCCTGAATTTATGAGTAATAAATCAAAATATAGGGCCTAGCAACAAGGCTTAGTCACCCTTTACATACTGCAAGTCCATATGAACCAAGGAAAGAGGCAAAACCATCTTGGGAAAATCCTCCCTTAAACATGGACTGTAAAACAAAATTGTAGAATCTTGTCTCCACTCATGCTTTGACAGCATGATCAGCAATCCCCAGCAGTGATTTGAGATTGCTGAAGGTCTTCTCACAAAATGATTTTGTGAAGATGTCAGCTACTTGTTCTGAAGACGAGCAAAAGAGTAGGTGAATGGTGCCATCATGCACAGCTCTCTGATGTAGTGCATGTGAATCTCAATGTGTATGGTTCTCTGCTTCTGAACTGGATCCTTGCAGATTCGAATGGTACTCTGGTTATCACAGTATATTGTAGTTGAGTACTCAGGTTCGAAACCACACTCTCCAAGTAAACCCTGCAACCATAAACACTGAGTTGCTGCATTGACAACTCCTCTGTACTCAGCTTCTGTAGATGAGAGTGCAATGGCACTCTGTTTTTTGCTTGACCAGCTGATTGGCCCTTCTGCAAGCATGAACACATAACCTGAAGTGGAGTTCCTGT
>LPNX010741794.1:64768-280628 GCA_001517045.1 Pseudotsuga menziesii | reverse complement strand
TTCCTATGTGCCTTAAAACACTGAAAAAGCAGGCAATAAAGCAGAAAAAGCAAAAGGGCACCTAGGAGGCCAGGAATAAAGCAGATTTGATTCCCAAGGCTTTCCCAAGCACTCCATGAGTCAATAATGGCAAGTTTGACCTTTATGGATAGGCAATTATCAACTTGCACATGGTGGGACTCATGGACTAGGCAAATAAGACAAAATAAGTGAAATAATGTCTAAGTGGGTAAATACTATGGGTTGATTATTCTAACACTTGGGAGGTTCTTGTTTTGGCAATCACTTGCATTTAGTATAGGCACTTGCATTTCATCCATTAATATATAAAACACATAAACGGTGGACCGGGCCGCAACCAATAAAACAGATTTAAAACATTCTTTAATTCTATGGTAGTCGAGCCACTAACCAGGTGAATTCCCCATTCCAAACAGTAAATGATCTAATTGGGAACGATTATTGGGGAGAATCCCTACTGTCGATACCTAGGATTTTTCCAAGCATCAATTGGCTCCTACCATACTCTGAGAAAGACTTTGATGAGCAGTGTAGTAGGGATTTCTCCTTGCTACAGGGGCAGGAATGGCTCCCTTATGTCTATAGGATAGAAGGGTAGGTTCTTGCTAGTGGGTAAATGCAGAAATAAAAACAGAAACGAAAATGGACATAATAGTAAACTAAGCTATGAACAGAAAGAAGAGAGAAGCAATGGTGAACCCCTCTGCAAACATAAGTTAGGGTTTCGCCTCCAAAGACCTGCAAACAAATCCTAAGCTATAGTAAAACCTACAAAACAATGTTAAACATAAAACCTGCAAATGGAAACAAGGGTTAGAAAGCAAAGAAAACAAATAAACAAGACATGAAAGACAAGCTATACCTTCTCTGGTGGAAATGGGCCACCATTCCCTAGCTTGCGGAAGCACCTCTCTTGGATGGGGAGGTTTGGCTCAATGGAAATGGAGGAGAGGGAGTGTGGGTGGCTTGAGAGGCAAAGGTGTCTCAAGGAATCCACAGGTAGCATAACAATATGCAAGGGAGAAGTTGTTTGAGAGTGACCCCCCACCCTCCTTTTATATCTTTTTCAAGGGGTTTTAGGGTTTTAAGCCCTTGGTCAGGGCTTTAGCCCCTTTTTGAGGCTTTTAGCCCCTTCCGCCCTAACTTTAGCTCCTTTTATGGTGTTAACCCCTTTTTGGGGGTTTTATCTCCCAGGAGACTATTTTGGGCTCCTTTTTGGGGTTTTTAAGCCCCTTTTCTTCATCCTTTAGCTATTTTGAGGGTGTGGGGGTCTAATGGAGTGATATGAGGGTCGTGAGATGGTGTCCTTGAATGGTGTAGGCCATTGAGAGTTGAGTGGGGGATTTTTGGGTTAACAGATTGTCCCCTGATGTGTGAGGACAGGAGCTCAACACATGGCTGATAGACATCATAGGATTTGCTGTGTAGAGGTGGTGCTTCCGGGGCTGGGGCATGGTGGCTTTTGGTTTTTGTATTAATATGGTTCCCATCAATGGGTGAGATACAAATAATGCATGACATGTATATGGATGAGGTGGGAATCCCCATGCTCATGACAATGTCAAAAGAATAATTTGATCTATGCTCTAAAATATAAGAGCCGATCATATACAACTGATGTTACAATAATGGTTTCCTCCATGTGAGGCTGAACACAATGCTATAGACACATGGAATTCTCATGGAATGCTATATCTTCATGACTGATGGTCTACTGGATTTGGAACGGTACATAGCTGTATGGACTCACTGATTGAGAGTCAGAGTCTCTGTGGTACAAGTATGTTGCATCAATCATAAAGGTATATAGAAGCACTGCTGGGGATTTTGAATGCTGTCTCCAATGCAATCCAGAAATCACAAGGGACATAACTTGTTTAGGTCCCTCAAGTAGACTCATCAATGTGCTAGATTCGGGTGACATTCGAGGCCTTTGACCAAGTACTGTGCGGACCAACCCTGTACGAATCTCAATGGTGCAATGATGGAGTTGGAGTTGAGCACATGAGAAACAACCATCCCAAGAGGCACTAAGGACTCCTATCAAGTGGTCCAAGGAACTCATCAATGATGTTAATGAAACCAGGATACAGGGACCTCTGGGTCTATCCTCTAGAATATGTGTGTTGTCATCGATAGAGGGAGACCTGCCCCTAGTCAAGTCAAAAATGTTTCCTTGACCAGGAGCGCGAGGGAGACAATCAAAAGGTGTGAAGTAATCTACAGACTGACTCACTGAATGGGGAGGGGGGGGGAGGGAAATAATTGAACAGGGGCAGGGGGAGTGTGGTAGACTCAAACTTCCTTTGTTTAGAGTATGATGATAGGGCGGACTAGGCAACAAATGAAACTTGACTCATGGGTATGAGATCATAGCTGTAATACCGAGAATGTCGCTGCAGATGGGAAATGCTTGGGAGAGGTAGACACTTTTGAAATTGATGGGATCCAAGGAAGACACATTGCAGAGTACTTTGAACAAAGGTGACCCAATAGGGGAATGTTGCCAAACTATTTTCTATGGGGTGGTGTCTAGGGACACCGTTATGGTATGATCTCATGGATTTTTGGCTAGCCCGAGAAGGTAAATGCTCGATGGTGCTTTCAATTTTAGAGATTCTGAAAGCATGAAGAAGACTCCAGTGGGGGCTCTTTTTTGTTGGTAGTCTCCTATGCCCGAAAAGGGATAAAAGTATACATAGGAGAGCTTGCCCATCCTGGAGGGGATGAGAGACGTCTTTACCGTTGGTAGTCCAATTAGGCTGGAAAAAGTTAAACCTATACTAACTGGACGATCGTTTAGATACTTTTACGAGCATGAATGAAACCAAGTTTGCTCGACAATCTTTTCTTGATGAGAAGGCTGGAAAAGAGCTTAACGACAACCTGTGGTGAGATTTTTCGTAAAGTGCGTCCCCTCTGCCTGAGAAAGCATAAAAGTATGCAGAGGGGAACAGTTTTGGCTTGAGTGTGCCAAGGGTGTCATTTTCATTTTACTGGTCTACATGGTCCGCAAAAGGAGGTAAACGAGACAATGTAGACAGCCTTTCCTATACTTTAGTGAGCGGGAAAGGAAGCAGTTTTGCTCGACTATCTTTTCATTATTTTAAGGAGTCAGAAAAGAGCTTAAATGAAACTCCAGTGTGGTCAATCGATTGTGGTGGCACAGGCGGTGCCCCCTATCAGGATGGTGGACAAGAGGTCCAAAGGCCATCCGCATATTATGGACAGAGCAGAAGGCTCTCAAACATACCGATACATGCGTGGGATAGATCACGGCAGAGGCTCGTGAGTCGGTACAGCAGAAGGCACGCAAACCAAGGTGGCTCTTGGACAGAGGTCAGGGGAGCGTGTGTGTGTGTTGCAGTGAATGGACTTGACTACATGCGATGTGAGTGCAAGTCTAGGGGCACTTATATGCCAAATACATACAAGAAAAAGAAGTCATTTTGTGGACAGTCGTCTAGAGGTCCGTGTAAGGTGCGGTGAATGGGAAAGACAATTATGTGTGAAAAATACAAAATAAAAGTTAAAATTATAGCTCTTAATGGGTGGTGGCCCGAAAACTGGCATGATTTGTAGTCGGGAAGTGTGATACAAGTACAGGTCTGTAGACACTTGCATCGTCATGTCATGGCTCATAAATCAAGGTGACTGGTGGGAAATGGTCCCAAAATTGACTTGTTAAATAGGAGACAATGGTCTCATAAAGAGATAGAGGGCAGAATTCTTAAACCAGTGGCATAAACGGTGTCTCAAACATAGTCCATATGGTCATGTTATGTCGATCAGAAGAAATTAGGTCAAACAGGGCCTATATAAGGGTGGGGTCCACATGGTGAAGTGTCATTGTCACTGTTCATTGTGGAGTTGGAGAGGTGGGCCCTAATTCTTCATTTGCTAATTTATTTTGATCCGACTAACAGTTTCATGTGCTGTGACTTGCAGGTAAAAGCTCTCACTGAGACTCATCTTTTTGGTGGCTTATTTGCTGGATTTGGTCACCTGGAGGCCCCCCATGAGCAGTTTGGGGTTTCATGAGGGCCAAGTCGCACCTTTTGAAGGAAAAGGTGCACCTTGGCTGCACCTGTGGGGCAATTATGAGTGCCTTGGGCACTCCTTTTTCCCAAACAGGTGCGCCCTGGCCTCTTTTGGGTGTTTTTTGATGATGGCAATGGCTCACATCAGGGTTTTTGCTTGTGCAAGATGCCAGAGATCAAGTGGAGAGAGAGACTGCAAGAGTGTCAGGGATGCATCCTTACATGATGAGAATGTTAGAGATACATTAGCCTATTGTGGATTGCTGAAATTTATGGGGATACCCCTCATGCAGAGCTTGCGTTTGCTGATGCAAACACTGATAGGTTTCTAGGATGTTGATGAGGAGGTGTTCCTCTTTCAGGGCCAGTGCATTGAGATTATGTTGGCAGATGTATACTTCATTACTAGGCTCCCTATGTTGGGAGTGGTTGGTGACTTGGTACATGTGCTGTCTCGGGGGGAGACATTGGAGGATCTGTGTGATCGACACTGTTACGCTACGACATACGTGCGTGGTTCATACATCCTAATGTGTGACATCGAGGATTTGTCCACACGGGTGGTGGGGACCTTACTACAGCATATCTTGGGTTCCATGAGGAGCCACAAGATTTCTGGTGGTCAGCTACAGCTAGTAGAGTGTGTTATAGGTGGTACGTATTATGCATGGGGCCAGATGTATATGTAGGCTATTCGGCGTTAGCTGAACAAGTCGAAGAATACTAGCACTAGTTTTTGTTTTGGCTCCTTCTTGTGTGCTTTCTTCTTTGAGAAAGTACCTACACTTTGTCCTCATCGGGCTATGTAGGATAGTGGTCTGCAGGAGCCGAGGATGTACAGATGGTGCCAAATGATGATCCGGGAGGGTGGCGGCAGAGTGGGCCTCTTTTTTACAGAGGATTTGTTGGAGCAGTGGCTCCAGCTTCCTGTAGTGATCGAAGAGTACCCATATGCGGGTATGGATTTCTAGGGAGGCCCTGAGATGCCTCGACCTCCTGGCCAGATGTGGGGACCAACTAGTATGTATGCGTGATGTTTTTATGTTCATCTTTATACATAGTGTAGTTGAGCTAGTTGGTAGTTTGCATATTGATATATGTGGACTGATGGTGTCCTTGTTTGTATATACAGATGTTGGTCCTCACCCCCCGCCCAGGCATCGGAGGCGGCTTGTTACCGTGGCTCCTGTGGTGGTTCCTATCGGGAGCTCCCATAGGCAGTAGCGAGATATGGATGGACTGGTGTTGTATATGGAGCATCTTTCTACTGGAGTGTCAGATGATGGCTAGCAACACTTGAGTACTGATATGATTGTTGCTATTCACAACCTTCCTCCAGAGTTAACTGGTGTGATGAGGAAGATGGCGGTGGCTTGTGAGCACTTTTGCCGAGCGGTGAGAGGTGATCTTCTTGTAGAGGATGAGTCCTCTTTGGAAGATGATGACACCGAGTCAGATGACAAGTCTGAGTTAGATTAGTATCCTAGTGAGGCTGTCCCGAGTGCGTTGATGCACTTAGGGGTTTTTGTGTCGCTTATGTGTATCCTGCTGAGAAAGCATATGTGGCTTCTCATTTTTGTGTTGGACATGTTTTCAACATGCAACTGATCGATATATATATATATATATATATATTTATATATATTTTTGATGCACGTGGATGCGCTTTTATGGTTTTATTATGTGAGTCTTTTTATGATGGTGTGGAATGCAACTGCCTATGTGATGTATTATTACACTGTGTGTGTATTTTTTAGGCATGATTATGCATGATGTTATGGTTGTATGTTTCCTATATGCTGTTGTGGATGTGCCAATTTAGAATATCATTAGCGATTTGATCTGCGACACTATTGAGGTTTCTGGGAACATGTGTGAATGTGATGGATTCAAATGTTCTAACCATCTGTTTAGTGTGCAGGTACTTTCTAAAGAGATAGGGATCACGTACTCGGTATTGGTTGTTCAACTGAGAAACAAGTAGCTGGGAGTCTAAGAAGACATCGAGATGGTGAATTCCTAACTGGAGAGCGGTGGCCAAAAGGCCATTGACACCATCATATTCAGCCTGGTTGTTGGTTGCGGTGACCACGCATATTCCGTCGATGTGGATTAACTCATGCGATGGGAAGTAGATTACCCATGCAGCCGAGGTGAGGTTCGGAGACCATCTGCTTGATCCATCTGTGAATCCCATATACTGGTTTGAGGTGTGCTCCATCTGAAGCAATGAGATGAAACGATACATAAGACTCAATTTTGAAAAATGTGTAAAACAAAAAATGGAAAAACTATAATACAAGTTGTAATGTTGTCACTCAAAGGGGTGACGTTAGAGGGAAAGTCATTTTGGACTTCTCAAGGATCAGCGGTCATTCCTTTGTGTGACATGATGAATCCTTGTAGACTACCCGAGGGGACACAGAAAACACACTTGAACGGGTTCAAGCGGATTCTGCACTGGTGACATCGTATGAATACTTGTCGCAAGTCATCTATGTGTTGTGTTTTATTTTGCGACCCCGCGATGAGGTTGTCGAAACAAGCCAACATGATGTGAACGAGGTCGCGGAAGTAGTGTATCATGGCATGCTGGAAGGTGGCTCCAGCATTTTTGAGGCCAAAGGGCATGACCCGGTACACGAATGTGCCCCATAGGGTTGTGAATGCCATCTTATAATGGTCTTCTTTTTGGATTTGGATTTGGTTATATCCGAAAAACAGTCCATGAAGGAAAATACTTCATGTCCGGTGCAAGCATCGATGATCTAGTCAATGAAAGGTGTGGTGAAGTTGTCTTTCGGACATTCCCCATTGAGGTCATGGAAATCTGTGCAAACACGAATGGTACCCTATTTTTTATTCATAGGATCAGGATTAGAAACCCAAGTGGTGTATGCAATGGGATAAATGAAGCCGGCTATGCGCAACTTCTCTATCTCGGCTTTAACCGCAACCACTTTGGATGGATGGATGGGCTGTTGCTTTTGTCATATGGGAACCACATCAAGCCATGTGTTGATGTGTTGTTCCATGATGGATGGATCCAGGCTGGGAATTTTGGTGTAAGACCAGGTGAAGATGTTGCGGAATTCTTGGAAGAGAGCTTTGTAGGCATCGACCTCTTCTGGGGAGCAAGATACCCCTAGCATGATTTCTTCAACAATATCATAATTGGTTGAGATGTCGATTTTAATGGTTGGCGAAATGTTCACCATATTCCCTTCTTTGAAGGCATCAGGTGCTGGGATGGGGTTCTTGAACCAGTCGACCTTCCCATGGATGAAATATTTGGTCTCCACAGAAAACTGGTTAGACTGCGACACAAGTTCTTTGGGGGGAAGAACGAGCAATGGTGCATGTCGACCCATGGGTATTCTAGTGTGGTTAGAGCTTCAAGTATCTCCTCATCATTGCTGAAGCAATGAAGAGATAGGTCTGATGGACTGTCGGTGGAGGAGGAGATGAGTGGGTCGATGGACATGGTGTCTAACGAAGGAGGTGGTAGGTGAACTTCTTCGATCAAGGTGATCTTAGACTCAAGGGAATGGTGATGGAGGTCAGCAAGAGCCATTTGAAATTTGGGCAAATATTGGAAATGGTGGGAGTAATGTCAATACAAGCCGCAAAGGGCACAAGCATGGTTTGTCCTTAATGGCTTATTCTTGACTATCGGCGTGGTTGGGAGTTCAACCACGGGGATGTTTTCATTTGTATCCATGGCATCCAAATGCACATGGATCACTAGGATTTCAGGGCAATTCTGAGTCGGATGGCCCTGTTGTTCATAGATGACACAAGGTGGGACTTGTCATGGCTCTGCGGTGGCTTTGGCATTCTTTCCCCTAGCCCTTTTTGGGTGGGGCGGGGTGGGTGCGGGTATGATGGTTGGATTTTGTGGATTGGATGGAGGGTGAGACTCGACCACGATGGGTTGCACCGAGGTTAATACAACCTGGGGCATTGCTGGTTGAGCTGGTGGATCAAGATACCACACTGGGATTCCCAACATAAAGTTGGGTTGGCTTAAGGTGGCCATGATTGGCTTGCTCATGACACCAGGTGGAGGGAAGAGAAAGGGAATCGTATGGACTGGGGATGAGCCCAAATAACTCCCTCACAGTTGCATGTGGGGATGCGATTATGGTTATGGTTGCATGTAATGCTGCTATTGTGAATGATGTTGTGGCTGCGGATGATGTTGTGGTTGTGGTTGGGGTTATGGCTGCAGTTGTTGTTTGGGTGCAGTGGTGCTCGATGAGACCATGCACAAGTTCGCAGTTTTGTTTTGTGTCGGTGGTGGTGACACTAATGGGAAAGGAGCCATCATGGAAGTATCAGCAAGCAAGCTAGGGCCCACGTTCAACAATGGGGACACTGATGTGTTTTCAACCATAGTGTTGGTTGTAGGGACGACATTAGTGTGTGTGGTCACCCCTTATGGCTTAATGGTGGTGATGGTAGGGATAATGTTGGCAGGTGTCGTTAACCCTTGTAGATCATGATAAGTGAGCTGATCAACCATCATAATCTTCCCTTCGTGCGGGAACATCATGAGATGGAAGACAGTTGATGCGATCGCTCTCATGTCGTACATATAAATTCTTTCGAGGAGAAGGTTATAGTCTAGTTGAGCGTTGACGAACTCTATGTCGATCAGCACTGTCTTTTCAGCTAATGTGATGGGGACATGGGGGAGGATTCCTTGGGATTTAGTGGGATGTCCATCATAAGCCCATAGAGTTGTGGAGGATGGTTGCAGAATTGGTGATTCAAGTTTCTGCCAAACCAGGGTGGACATAACGCACGTGGATGCCCCCTCATCCATTATGCACCGGTGCATAACCAAGTTCCGGATAGACACCGAGATTTGGAAGGCGATGGTGGATGGCATGCGTGGTTCTTCGTTCTCTATGTTGAATGTGATCAACTTGGAGTTGGAGGGGTCTACTGCCCCAAGGGCAGCTAATAAGGCTTTCTGCTGCGTTGGGCACATTTTAAGTACCTCAAGAGCGGACATGGCGGTTGGTGTTTGGGCCAAATCATCCACAATGCTATAGCTGACTGCAGCTCTAGCCATGGCATTATTGGTAATCCTGCATATGGGGGGGTGTAGGAATGGGGGTAACTGAAGAGGCAGGTTGACTTTTTTGGACGTTGATGCCGTTGATGTGTCAGCAGGTTCGGTGGTGGTACTGTACTGATTTCGTCTGGTTTGTAAGTTGACCTCTTCAGTCATCATGGCTAGCAGGTGGTGAACACCTGTTTCTACTGTAGGAGGTGCCCCCAGAGCGTTGCGATTGGCCTGGGGAGGGGGAACGGTTTCCACCAACCCTTGGACCAGTAGTGGGTTTTGAAGCGCCATAGGAGGAGGTCCTTGTGGTGCTTTGTTGGGTTGTGCTTGATTTGCAACATTGGTGGCCTATTGGGCCTCATTTTGAATGGCCTGCTTCACATGAGCCATGAGGGGACACTCGAATGGGTAGTGCCCATAAACATCACAGAGTGTGCACGGTTGGTTTGTGCGCAATGGGGTGTTACATATTGGTGCATTTTGTCGTGGGGGGTTTTGGGATGGTCGGTTTGCTGCGGCATTGTTGGGAGGATTCGGTTGTTGACTGCCTCCTTGTAGTTGGTTATTGACTTAGTTACGGGGCTAATTATTTCAAGCTTGCCCTTGTTGATTGTTGGGGGCAGGTTGGTTGGGACGGTTTTGTTGTGCGAACACTTGTCCCAACAGGGCAGGTGGAGCAGGGGCGGGGGCTTGAACTAGTTTCACTTGAGGTGCATAGTAGATTTGTGGGGGTTGTGGTGCCACAAATGTGGGCATTTTCCCCACATACTGCTGTGTTGTCCAAGCCATCGCCTAAGCTTGTTGCAGTGGCATAGGTTGTGCATAGGAAGTTGTTGCTCTGGATTGGGACATCATTCTAGCATAGTCCGGAGTTTGGTTCTGGTAAGCAACACTAGCAGTGTTCCTTGGTTGTGGTGTAACAACAGGTGGTGTCAGTTGAGGCTGTGGCTATTAGGAGATCGATCCTATGATGCTATCTGCAGCATGGGATGCCCCTGGTGCATCACAATAGGAGGTACTCGGTCGGGGAGCGTCTGGAATTATGGTTTACAGGTATCTAGACTGAGCATAGATAAGGTCAAACTATTGGGCCTTCAATATGGCCTTTTCTTTGAATTGGGGACGTTCAGATGTGACATCCTTTTCTATGGGTTGGAGCAAGGTCTTAAGGAACCAATCCAAGAAGATCCTGTCGTCAAGTTGGATTTTACATAAGCTACGGCGTCTCCGCCACTCATGGATATGGTAAGTTATATGAGTGGTAGTGTTTTGATGGCAGGATAGCAGGATCTCCACCCCCTCGTCATATCTGACGGAAAGTTGGAAATATTGTCGGAACATGAAGGCTAGGGAGCTGAAGTCTGGGTATTTGGCCTATGGTAGCTCAATGTACCATTTGGCTGCAAAAGTTGTAAGGGTGCATTGGAATAGCCTTAGCCTGATGGAGTCATCTACAATGCTATTGGATGAGCACCATAGATGGAATGTCATAATATGGTTTTGGAGACATACCCATGCCTTGCCTTCAAACTTAGGGATGTATGAGGGCAGCTTAGTTGGCATTGGAGGCCAAAAATCTTGATGGCGAATGGGGTCATTTGTTAATCTAGCCAAATCAGGCAAGTTAAGATGAGCCATGAATGGTAGATTTGACCCCAGGTTGATGTGGGATGGGGCTGCAATGGTGGTGGGGTTTGTAGGTGCATAATGCATCTGCACAGCTGGGGGTGCTTGTGGTGGCACCATTGCGGATGGGCCAATGTCCCCAAGTGTTGTGGGGGGGATGGTATGAGTGGTGGGGATATTTCCCCCATGTATGACAGTAGGGGAAATGTAAGTGGACGGTCCACTGCCCCCTTGTGTGGCAGGAGGAGCAGTGTGTGTGGAGG
This sequence comes from Pseudotsuga menziesii, assembly GCA_001517045.1. Lineage (NCBI taxonomy): Eukaryota > Viridiplantae > Streptophyta > Pinopsida > Pinales > Pinaceae > Pseudotsuga > Pseudotsuga menziesii. The sequence goes on along the minus strand of LPNX010741794.1, from coordinate 269,604 downwards.
GGACGCTGCCCCCGTGTGTTGTAAGTGGGCCAACTTGGTTGGTCACTATAGGTGGTGGCAACTGACTAATGACTAGGTTGTGGTGTGGACGTGGGTCCACTTGCTAAGGTTAGGCCGAAAAATGGATCCGGATTTGCACCAGCCATGGGGCTTGATGGTGCGGTGTGGAGGTCTGGTTCAGACTGATATGGGTCTGAATCAGAATTAGAGGCTATGTGACCCTCTGATGGTGTGGGAGATCACTGAGAATAGTTTCGATGATGTCAATTGAGTGTTCCAAATTCTGGTGGTTCGCCTCTTAGGCATGAGGAAGAGTGTGAGGGATCAATTGTGTTAGATTTTATCAAGCTGATGGGAATGATATTTGGACCCCTGTTTCAGTGGATTCCTATTGGCTGCAGGTGGTCACTCAGCCACCAAGACTGCCAGAAGACAGCACTTGGCTTGTTCCTCACTGGTGTTTCTATTCAATCAGAAGGGGTCGTTGCCCGTTTCGCTTGGCAATTCCTCTTAGCGGCCAACTACTTTGGGGTTCCTGTGGTACTCCTCACAATGAGTTTCTGGGTAGAGCCCAAGTACTTCCCATAGTTGAAGCAGTCAGGGACTTATGTCCTCAAAGACTGCAGAGTTGTTTGTACTTAGTGTAAATTGGTAAATTTTAAGGCTCACTTAGCGTCATGAACTGAGTTGGGTTAATTAGTTGGTATGGTGTATTTGTTTGTTTGTTTTTCTGGTATTTGGTTGCTGCAAATGGTTTATGAATTCATCATGGTAGAGTTCATGTCATTGTGTTTGTGTATGCAAGCATTGAATAATCAGAAATTGTGAACAAATGCAGTTATTAACCCTGAATGTTGATGGCCTAACTAGATGTCTACCTCGCACTGATAATCCTCTTCAACCAAGAGAAGTTGTTGGGCTCTCATTACAATGGGACTAAGCCCATTCGTAGATCCTCAGGTCACCTCTCAGATGCAAGGTTGGTCAACAGGGAGGATGCTTAGTGCCGTGAAAAGCCCTCCTTCTCTACCCCCTCTACCTTCCAGGTCATCCGGTTTTAGTGGTTTGGAACAATATTAGTGGAGTGCCTAGATCTATACGAGCTTGCCCTTCGTCGTATCCCAGAATACCCCAGAGGGTGATGACTGGGTAGAGGAGGAAGGGTAAGCAAGATAGTTTTTTTTAGGTTTATTTTAATTAGGCTACATTCATTTGATTAAGCCATTAATATTTACTTGGAATTTACACATTATTTTTGAAATAAATTGCAGAAAATAAAAACAGAAACATGAAATTGAACTAGTGTGCTGGATAAAGGTAGCTGAGCCGCACTGACAATCCTATAAAACTGAAATTTAACCTCTATTAAATTGAAATTGAAGTTCTATTTGACAGGCTGCGCATTTCTGACCAAATCTAGCGAGGGGGCCGCAAGATTATTTCAGGAACATGAGAGGGGGTCGCACAGAATGCAGAAACAGTCACGGTCTATGTTTTTGGGTTGAAGTCGCACTTATCGGGGGATTAAGTGCACCCTGGGTGCACCTGTTTGGACATTAAGTGTGCCCTCCTCACACTTTCAGGCTCGATAAGAGCGCCCTGACCCAGATTTGGGGTTTTTTGTGGTCCAGAGTTAGATATGGCCGATAGTAACTTGTACTGTGGCCAAATTGACTCAGTTTTGCCTAGCAGAGGATTTGGTAGTGCTGATAACAGAAAATAAACTGGATTTAAAGTGAATTTAATAGGATTTTTTTTAAAACTAGGGCAAAAAATTAAAAAACTTGAAAACTAAAAATTTGGACTAGAGATTCTATGGGATCGACCTGGTATGGTTGCCAGTTCTTTAGCAGGGATTTATCCTTGCTACAGGGGCAGGAATGGCTCCCTTCTATCTATAGGACAGAAGGGTAGGTTTTTGCTAGTGGGTAAATGCAGAAAATAAAAATGGAAATGGAAATGGACAGAACAGTAAACTAAGCTACGAACAGAAAGAAGAGAGAAGGAATGGTGAACCCCTCTGCAAACATAAGTTAGGGTTCCACCTCCAAAGACCTGCAAACAAATCCTAAGCTATAGTAAAACTTGCAAAACAATGTTAAACATAAAACCTACAAATGGAAACAATGTTAAACATAAATCCTAAGCTATTTCTTGCTTGCATTCTTGGAGAAAATAGTGATACATCATCTTATTGTGAGAAATTTGGGAATCTATTGTTGTGGGAGGATTCCCATAATTTTCTTGGGACATGGGACTGACACCTATGTCATTGTAGAAACATCATTGTGAGATTCAATGTTGTTGTGCATCAAGCACATTAAGAACTTTATGTTGGGTGGGGAAAACTCACAGATTTCCAATTTTGCATTGAGAATTTCCAATTTTTAGTGAAATGGTATGATTTCCACATCATGAATCTCATTTACTGTGATGATAATTTTTTATGGTGGATACTAATTCTTGGAGACTTACAGTTGAGGAAATGGGATCCAGACATATTTTTGTCTAATAAGTTGTGTTGGAAGGAATTCTCACTGAAGGGGGTGCAATGCAAGCAATGGGGCCCTAGCATTGCTTGTTTTTTGAGAAACTTTACATTTTGGATTGATGGAGAAAGTCAGCTTTTTTTTGCACATGAGTTCATGATACAATTCTCCTACATGGTGGACAAATTTGCAGCACTCTGGAGTGCTTCTTCTTGAGGACAAACAAATTTGGAAGGGGAGGACTGTATGTTCCCATATTTTTGGACATAAAAGTGTTGACCATGCCCAACACAATGGGGGGTTAAAGATGCATTAATTACCTCACCTAGGGAATTCTGTCCAAATATTATTTATGAGGAATTAATTAATTAGCCTAGGGAAATTTTGCTAAATAATAATTATTAAGGCATGTACTTGATTTTAATTATTTCCATTAATTAATTATTGTGAAAATAACATGTGGAATTGAGCTTTCCATGTGAGGCACAATTGGCAAGCCAACTTGCCAAGGGAGGAGATTAAGAAAGTGGAAACTCTATGAAAAAAGCAGTTAGAGAGAAAAGGAAAAGTTCCCAAATCTATGACAAATGTTGTCATAACAAAAGCAGGAAATTTTTGGCAAAGGAGGGTGCAGTTTCCTTTTGGAGACTCAAAAAGCTATCTGAACAAAAGAATGAAATATTTGAGTAAGGAGGGTGCAGTTTCTAAACTAGATGGATGAAGTGGATAGGGAAACATCTCCACATGGTCCTACATTCCAATTTTCTCAAGGAGGGAACTTATGTGGCTAGGGTTAGGGATTCTAGGTGGTTGACTTGCTCTCACAGGTCACCAGTTGCCTCTACTTGCTAAATAGGTCACCCAGAGTTATATTAAAGAACAATTTGAGCTCATTCACATAGTTTGATTAACATATGTTTTTTAATTGATAGAATCTTAATATTCACTTCTGAGTGGTGAGCCTCAGTATCTTGGGTGATGTGCCCCAACTCCATTGTTCCCCTTCTCCCCTTTTCTCCCCTTCTCATTGTAGGTTATATTGGAGCTATGGAGCAGCCTATATGACTTGATTCAGGATTTCTTAGAATCCTCCAGAAATCCTTGACTATATATCAGGTGTCATTAATAGGTCCATGAGTTTCCTATATCTAAGGGTTCAAACCCCCATGCCCTTCCTTGAATATTGTCTTTAAAATACACACTGTAATGATGGACAATGTTGAAGAGAGTGATATAGTTCATTTATGAGATATATTTTGATTTTATTGGATGTAATATTATCTCATAAACATTATATGCATGTTTTATTTCAATCTAATTTGAAATGTCTGAGATTTACTCATTTTAAGTCAACCTACTCTAGATTTGCATTAGAAAGTGACTAGTTTTGCTGTAACTTTCATTTTTCAACTTGTATGACTCCAAATAACTCCAATATTTTTTTTACAATTCATTAACAGACATATATAATTTCCCCAAGTCCAAAACATATAATTCAACTCACCCTTACCATGTTTGGAAAGGCATGAAGATGGACCTAGTAAGCTGCCCGATGAGCTAGTATTACCTTTACAATTTGCAGAATCATTTCCTTTTCCTATGAAATGTTATAAAAATTCATATACATTTGTATTACTATCAACATAATTTCCAAATAGTTCATATGTCACATCTTATGTCATTGAGCTTCAATCCATGCTTAAATGAGGGTTTTTGTTCAAGTAAATGCAATAATAAATGAGTCAAGGCTATGAGAATGATTATGAATGATGTAATATGCTGATATCATATTTATTAGGCTCTTCTAATTTCATTTCTAATATATAATTCACTTTTTCCACGAATTTCATGTGTTTCTATGCACCCTAGCTAGATGACTAGGCTTAATTGACTAGTCTAGTTGTTTCTTCAATTATGTGAGTTCTATTCAGTCATTTTTTATTATTCAAGTTTATGTATGTCACTGAAGGAAACTAATACCCATACATACTTTCATATCATAAATGCATTGAGGTTGTACAGTGTTTTGGGAGCCTCCATTGCGAAGGACTTCCCTAGGCAGAAATTGCCTAAAAAACCCCAATTCTTTCCTAAACTCTCCAGACATCTCCATATATGCTATGAAATATGCCAAACCATATTTTATGATATATAAATTCCTAATAAAACCCCTGTGATTTTACCCAAGCCCCTAGTCGAAAGGACTGAATAAATTTTCCTAGTTTCACGGTTGGGTGACCCAGAAGTGGGGGATTAAGTTTTCGCATAGCAGAATCTAAAACCTAAATGGTCCCTGATATAAATGTGTTAAGGGAAATGAATTCACTGTTCTAAAACTTACCTTTGGTTTCTTTACCCTTCCAGCTTCCTTGCATACAAATTTCTCTGCAAAATACCTCCATTTCCCTAGTAAAAAATTTACCATGTGTTTGCAAGTGTAATATTAAAAATTTTATTTAATTTGCAGCAATATTTAGTGATATGATATGAATATCAGACCTCATATCATTAAAGTGTTATAAATTCATTACTATGCTTCACTTGCATTTGAGTACTGCAAAAGGAAGGCCAATTGTGAGGGAGATAAATTCATTCCTAGTTTCTCTGTTGGTGATCACACAATCAGCGCAAATAAGGGCGAGGGTTTCAATGGTGATGAGAGGGTGAAGGAATATTTTGGATAATATACAAAATAAGAAGGGATATAAGATCTTAATTCATATTTTTAATATCCTAATCAAGTGGAAGACAAGTCCCCACCAACTGGGTGTGAACTAGGAAATCTGAGGGAGAAAAATATGATGCAGAAAGATGAACACAATTCAGATTTTTGCACTCTCTTGCACAAGATGAAGTTGTATCCAGATAAAAAGTGATGCTTGAAAATGGTAAGAATTCACATTCCCCTGTAATCATTGAGGAATTCCATGAACCACCTATTCTTGCAACTAGGAAGGCTGAAATAAGTATTCATGAAGAGAAGCACAAGTTACTGCAAGGTATTTGCAATGAAGGAGAAGGAGAAGTGTCTCATGGGAATAAAGAGAAATATGTTGCAGCCATGAAATATATAACTAAAATACTTACTGGTGAGGATTTTTCAAGGAAGGACCAGAGTGTTCATTCACTTGACCCTAGCACCAGTGATGTAGAAAAACAATCTAGAGGAATGAGAAACACTCTGGACATGGTTGAAAGAGTGCCTACTGAAAGGTGCTCAAATTTCAACAAGAAATATACTGAGGGATTTACATCTCTCTATGTTGGTGACATAGATATTTCACTTGAATAAAATGTTCCAATATCAACTTCCACTTCACCCTTACCCTGTTTGGAAAGGCCTGAAGATGGAGCTAGTGAGATGCCCGACGAGCTAGTCTCACCTTTACAATTTGCAGAATCATTTCCTTTGCCTCTTATCTGTTATAAAAATTCATAAAATTATGTATTAATACCAACATACTTTCAAATTAGTTCATATGTCACATATTTTGTCAATGAGCTTCAATCCATGCTTAAATGACGGTGTTTGGTCAAGTAAATGCAATAATAAATGAGTCGAGGATATGAGAATGATTATGAGTGATGTAATATGTTGATATCAGCTGTATAAATCTCTATTAATTTCATTTATCATATCCAATGCACTTATTCCATGAATTTCATGTGTTTCTATGCACCCTAGCTAGATGACTAGGCTAAATTGACTAGTCTAGTTGTTTCTTCAATTATGTGAGCTCTATTCAATCATTTTTTATTCTGTAAGTTTATTTATGTCACAGAAATACCCACATACCCATACATACTTCCATATCATAAATTCATTGAGGTTGTACAGTGCTTTGGGAGCCTCCATTGCACAGGACTTCCCTAAGCCAAAATTGCCTAAAAACCCCAATTCTTTCCTAAACTCTCCAGACATATATAGATCTGATATGAACTATCCCAAAACATATTTTATATGGTATTAAGGCATGATGTCACCTCTATGCTTTTACTTAAGCCCCTGGTGGGAAAGATTGGATAAATTTCCCTAGTTTCATGGTTGGGTGACCCAGAAGTAGGGGATTAAGTTTCCGCATAGAAGAATATGAAATATGAATGGTACCCAATCTAAATGTGTTATTGGAAATGAATTAACTTTAATAAAACTTACCTTTTGTTTCTTTCCACTTCTATCTTCCTTGCATACAAAGTTCTCTACAAAATACCTTCATTTCCCTAGTCAGAAATTTACTGATGTGTTTGCAAATGTAATATCATACATTTTATTTAATTTGCAGCAATAGTTAGTGATCTGATATGAATATAATACCTTGAATACATTCGTATCAGAGCACTTTCCTTGGCTCGTCCTGTGTAAAGAAATCTCTCTGTTGACTAACATTGCATATCATTATGTCAAGTTGCAACCGTGAGGCTCCTACCAACGATTGAAAAAGATTTCAATGAGCAATATCAAGTATACTGTAGAGTATGAAGAAGAATATTATGAAGAGACCACATGAAGTACCTAATATATATTATGTAGGGATGATATTGATGATTTCTTGCCTCCATCTTATGATGAATCCATTTGGAAGGAATCTGCTAGTGTCGGTGGTCAAGTGTTCAATGGGAAGAACTCTAAGAAAAATTCCCAGTATTTCATGGAATACTGTTCCTTGAAATAAGAGATAAGGGAGGTCTTATCTTTTTGAGATTTTTGTACTTTTGAAATACACAATCTATTCAGAGATCTCTACTATAGGGAAAACATGAGAAATATTGCACACATGGTTGATGGAGTGTGCCAGGAAGTGGAGACTAGAAGGTTGTCTCCTGGAGCCAAAAGAGGAGGAAAGAAGGAAGATTCATCAAATTCATCTGCTTGTCCAAGTAGTAAGAGGATGTTTGGATTTTTTCCAAACAAAAATTACAGTGACCATGAGGCTCCTACCAACGATTGAAAAAGACTTCAACGAGCAATATCAAGTATACTGTAGAGTATGAAGAAGAATATTATGAAGAGACCACACGAAGTACCTAATATATATTATGTAGGGATGATATTGATGATTTCTTGCCTCCATATTATGATGAATCCATTTGGAAGGAATCTGCTAGTGTCAGTGGTCAAGTGTTCAATGGGAAGAACTCTAAGAAAAATTCCCAGTATTTCATGGAATACTGTTCCTTGAAAGAAGAGATAAGGGAGGTCTTATCTTTTTGAGATTTTTGTACTTTTGAAATACACAATATATTCAGAGATCTATACTATAGGGAAAACATGAGAAATATTGCACACATGGTTGATGGAGTGTGTTAGGAAGTGGAGACTAGAAGGTTGTCTCCTGGAGCCAAAAGAGGAGGAAAGAAGGAAGATTCATCAAATCCATCTTCTTGTCCAAGTAGTAAGAGGATGTTTGGATTTTTTCCAAAAAAAACTTACAGTGACCATATTGATGAATAATCCTAAAGTTCTTTGAAGGAGAATAGAAATGAAACAGAGACCGAGATCCATGAAGTTGAAGTTGAATGCATTGCAAGGTTCCTGGTGAGTGATCTGCAGATCACTGATAGATATGTGGGCTCATGTATGGGTGGAGATACACCTTTTGGATCATATACATAATTATATTTAAAATCAGAATTATAGTCACCTTTGGAGCCACCTAAAGAAGAAGACAGGGCCACACTGTTTGGGTGTGAACCAGAAATTTTGGTGTAAGAGCAGGGCACCAGAGTATATGTACAAAAAGAAGATAAGGTGAAGAACGTGGATAATAAAAGTTCTGATTTTTTCAGCAGCCAAGTACACCTGCAACCATCTGATCCATGGAAGGATAAAAGGTCTTCACTTGCATCTGAGGACTGCGAAAGGAAGGCCAATTGTAAGGGAGATAAATTCACTCCTAGTTTCTCTGTTGGTGCTCACACAATCAGTGCAAAGAATGGTGAGCGTTTAAATGGTAATGAAAGGGTGAAGGAATATTTTGGATCAGATCCAAAATAAAAAGGAATATCAAATCTTAATTCATATTTTGAATTTGTTAATGAAGTGGAAGACAATCCCCCACCAGCTGGGTATGAACTAGGAAATCCAAGGGAGAAAAATATGATGCAGAAAGATGAAAACAATTCAGATTTTTGCACTCTCTTGCAATAAGATGAAGTTGCAGCCACATCAGAAGTGAGGCTTGAAAATGGTAATAATTCACATCCCCCTATCATTAGTGAGGAATTCCATGAACCACCTAATCTTGCAACCAGGAAGGTTGAAATAAGGATTCATGAAGAGAAGCACAAGTTACTGCAAGGTATTTGCAGTGAAGGAGAAGGAGAATTGTCTCATGGGAATAAAGAGAAATATGTTGCAGCCATGAAAGACATAACTGAAATCCTTACTGGTGAGTATTTTGTAAGAAAGGATAAGAGTGTTCATTCACTTGACCCTACCACCAGTGATGTAGAAAAACAATTCAGAGGGATGAGAAACACTTTGGACATGGTTGAAAGAGTGCCAATTGAAAGGTGCTCAAATTTAATCAAGAAATATACTAATGGATGTCCATCTCTTTATGTTGGTGACACATATATTTCACTTGAAGAAAAAGTTCCAATATCAACTTCCACTTCACCCTTACCCTGTTTGGAAAGGCCTGAAGATGGAGCTAGTGAGCTGCCCGACGAGCTAGTCTCACCTTTAAAACTTGTAGAATCATTTCCTTTTCCTCTGGTGTTATAGCTGATTTTACCACTCTAGGTGAATCACACTTGCGTGGCCTTCCCCTATCCCTCTACAGACTCCTTAGACCCCTTGGACCATTTTTTGTCCTTTGATGTTTCCTAGACCATCCCTAAAAACATGTGTAAATTCATATACGCGACTTTTAAATCCCTAATCACGTATATACGCGGGTTTGACCAGTAAAACCGCGTACATCTGGATGTGTACAAAATCCAAATCCTTTTGGAGTTTTCCTTGATATGGATCTGACTCACTTGACTCCTGGCCTTCCATATTCCTTGAGATCACCTGGACTCGACCTTTCATTACCCCTTTGAAAAGCTATATAAGGAACTCTTTGGTACATTGAAGGCATATGAGAGAATTGAGAGCAAAGAAACTATAGTCCATTGTTGCCGGAACTTATGCTTGAGTCTGCATCCCTTTGTCCCTTGGAGCACTTTTGTGTTCTTCCCAAGCTTTCCTTTTTCTTGTGAGCTTGCTATCGAGAGATGGAGGATTGAAGTGGTGGAGGCCCAAGTGGGGGATTCAGTTTCTCCAATTCGCAGACGTGCCAATAGAGGTTGTATCCATTGTAATCTCTGATTTTATATTAATAGAAATATATTTTCCTATCCAATAATGTATGTTTGAATGAATATTTTATCCATGGGATGATTTCAAATGCTTATACATTGTTGATTATATATGCTAGAATAGATCTAACACCAATATATATAGTATGCTTGTATTGTTTACTTGTTGTTGAGGAAGTAATGTATCAATTCAAGCTGAAGTTGGAAAGCTCAATGGGGATCTACTTCAACCGTCCGGAATAAGGTATGAGGTCTGAACCTTTAGTGTTAGATATTTAATTTCTATTGCATATTGGAAAGGATTGATTTATGGAGTCAACCTGTCTGTTGTGGTACCCCAAGCCATAGGAATTTCTCTCCGTAACAGAATTGGTGACTCCGCTAAGGAGTTCCTAGTAGTTGTCCTTTGGGGGTTTTCTATTGGCATTCAATGACTTTGAATTTCTCTTTTTCTCTTGTTTCTGTGTCGGGTCTGAGGGCATGTTGGCCTGGTAGTGTCTGATTGGTGTGAAGTTTGTCTCAGCTTGTCTGTTTGCCTTTATTTTTATGCATCTTTCTTCTTGTACACGAGTTTTGAACTCACAGTCGTGTTTATACGCGGGTTTCACTACTATTTCCACGTACACACGCAGGTTTACTGTGAACAGTCATGTATTCCCTTAGTTTTTCCCTATAGAAGAAGTTGAATGGTTGCTGGGTGAATTTTGATGATTGCTGAGTCTCCTTTGATACTGACAGAGTTTGTATACACCTATGTTTCTAACCAGAGACATTTTTTTAGGGTAAATTTCTTTTTTTTAAGAATGTTCTTGTCATTGCATTTTCAATTTTTTGTTTTGAGATTAGTGCATTAGACTTCTTTTACCTTAGTGCTTTGCTTGAGAGCTGCTTAAGTGTGCTTGCAGAGTCTGGGGATTGTAGAATCATTCTTTTGCTTTTTATATCTCATTTTATTTCAAAAAATCCAAAAATATTTGCTTATCATCATGCATTGCATTTTGCATTTTGCATAGTACTTGCACTAGATTTGCTTTGGAGTATTAGTCAGGATTTCATATAGGAAATCTTGCATAGATCATTTGAATAAAATTGTGCATTTCACGTAGTAGCATACCCTGTTTTTCATGGACACAATGCATTTGCATTGATTGTTAGGTGTGCATTTTACTTCATGTTGTGACATAACACCATTAGTTGCATAGCCATATCCCTCTTTTGAGTAATAAATCCAATTAAAATCAATGCTTAATTAAAATGAACTACACTATTTTATTTGTTAGGGTTCACCGACAAGATTAGGTTTTAGGTTCTTGGAATAGTTCATTGTGAGTAAATTCTCCAAGACCACTAAACAACAACATGTATGTGTCTATCCAGGTGAGTGTGTGAAATTCCTTGGTATAACCAGTGTTTCTCAGGATCCTCCTCTCAAAAGGGAGTTAAGCACGAGGCAGTGTGAGCGGTTATTGATTGGGATGACCCCTAGTCATAACTGAGTAGCATCGGAGATATTTCTAGGATTGTATTCATATCTAGGGGCTCTTTCGAGAGTTTCGGGCTTTGCTACCCTACCCATACGGTCAATCCCGCTTGCGACTGTCCGCCTGAGCATTGATTATATTGAGGTGACCTTAGTGGCCTTACCTAGGATATCAAGGGGTACTTTGCAGGGGTTATTCTGCAGGTGTCCCGGCCAGGTTGGTGTCGGACAGCACAGTCGCTTTACACATTGAAGCTGAGGGCCACAATAATTGGTTACGTACCTCTTCTTGTTGTGTATGGGAGTCTCAAGCCTCTCCTTGGCAAGACATACCTACTTCATTCAGGAGCTCACTTATCCTAACCTTGATTGCTTGTATTTGGCTTTAGATTTTATTGGTGATTTCTTTGTGCACGATAGCTTGCCTAGGGTTTGCGTAGATAGAGAGTCTTTTCTATTTTTTGAGTCATTGTGGATTCAGGTGCGGCTCCTCGCCGTTCTCGTCGTTTATTAGGACTTCCGCCTTCTACATCTCCTCCTCCTTTGGGAGTGAGAAATAGACAGTCCAGGTGGACTATTTCTCACATTGATTCACACACCATGGGAGACCATATAGAAGGTATTCCTGAACCACCTTCTTCCATTCATGTGGAAGATGGGGAGTTTACTCCTAACTATGATCCTTCACCCGAATTGACTGAGTTAGGTCCTATGATTTCTGAAATAGGAACCTTTCATGATAGACCTACTTACTCTAGGGTTGATTCCCCATTGACACATCACCGGTATGGAATGCCAGAGGATAATGAGACTCATTTTGAACCTGCGAGCACTAGTTATGGTAGTTATGGTATGTTTGGTTTTCCCACACATGATTTGGAATTTCATGTCGAATATGATTTCAAGCCTAACACTATGCCTAGAGGCACTCTCATTCCTTACCATGTAGATAGGTTTGGGAGCACTAGTCACATTGTACCTTCCATCCTGGTGGTGGAAGCTACATCACATATTCCTCCTAGGTCTAGGGTTAGTGATCCTATTAGGATACCAGATCTGAGACGAGTGACTATAGGGAATAGTACGTACATAATTACACAGGTCCCTTCGTCCTCTATCCCTAGTTCTTCGAATGTTCACCCTCTACCTCATTCACATGGTCCTTCGAGCCAAAATGTTACTACGAGTCATGTCTGTACTACGGTTACTAGACCGGTTGTGTCTCAGCTTCATGCACCACCCGTTGTTTTGGGAGGTCATGTTCATACTTCTAGAGGTCACATTCCTACTTCTGGAATGTATATTCCTACTTTCAAAGCGTATGTTCCTACTTACGGAGTGTCTCATGGGACATCTCATGCGATGACTTATGGACCCTATTATTGGACGTAGTATGGGCAGGGTTCTTCACCTTATGGGGGTGGGTATCAACAACCTGATTACTCTCCAAATTATGGCTTTGTAGCTTTGAATAGTCAAGGTACACCACACTATGGTGCTTCCATGCCACCCTATATGGGTCAAACTAGAGGAGGGCACTATGGCCAAGGCCATGGTGGTAATCAGACCTATGTGAATCAGAACTATCAGGGAGCGGTCCATCGACCTCATCATCCTAGGCTCCCTTTCCTCACAACGCTCAATATTCTTGACTTGTCAAGATTGACGAACGATCCCGTAGCTCATGACCTGGCTTGGCCAGCTGTCCCTACTAAGCTTCCCTCGGACATACCCAAATTTGAGGGAAAACCGGGAGAGGATCCGAGTGAACACGTTACTACTTTTCACCTATGGTGCTCTTCGAATTCCTTACATTAGGACTCAATCCGTTTGAGACTATTTCAATGCACCCTTACAGGGCCTGCTGTGAAATGGTATATAGAGCTGCCTAGGAAAGCATTTTCTTTGTTTGATGACCTAGCGATGACTTTTTTTAACCACTTCCAGCTACCAGTGCGTTATGACATTGGTACTGAACTCTTCTCAACATTTTGGTAGGATAAAGCCACACATATCTCAGATCATATCCAAGAGTGGCGTAGATGGAAGAGGTTAATTAAAGCCTTTATACCACTGGAATTCCTCCTCGAATGGTTCCTTAAGTCATTATTGCCGTATATAGCGAAGGATGTTTCTACATCCGGAGTGCAAAATGAGGAACAAGCCATTTTTAGGGCACAAGAACTGGATTTGATTTATGCTCAGTCTGGTTTGTATGAGATCATTCCCAATGCTCCGCATTCTAGTTTCGACCCCAAAGTTAAACCTGGACCACATGCCAATGGAATTGTGGGTTGCGCGAGTGCTAAACCTGTGGATTCAGTTGCAAAACAAGTTAGTCAATTGTCAATCAACCAATCTACTTCAGGACAAGCCACGGCTTCGTCTCAACCCACCCAAACGGCGAGTGTGCTTTCAGTACAATCGTCAGACCAGAAGGGTAACCAGCAGCCCGGACGGAATAAAAAGAAGGGTAAGAATAATTGTAAGGGTGGGAATAGGAATGAGAATGCTAATAATAATGACAAGAATGCCTGTAATGCTGGGGGGGACAAGCAAGCTAAACGTAAGGTGAAATTCCCTTGCAAGTTGTGTAAGGACGATCACCTCATTTACTTGTGCCCTTATATAGATGAAGCCTCGAGATTCTTGGCACAGGGCCCAACTGTGCTAACTAACCCTTTAGTGCATAATCAAAATATGAACTCGAGGACCCATGATCAGTCTGGTGGTGATCAAGATCCACCAGAAGGTAGTGGTCGTGGTTGAATTAACATGGTATGTGCTACGAAAGTTATGACCCATGCGAAGGACTATGGTTTATCAACACCCAGCCCAGGAAAGGAACCTGATCCACCAGGGTCTCATTTGTGTATTGAGAAACCTGTGGATAAACATGAGGCTACACCTCACATTCCTAAGGGAGTCCTTAAGCGTTCGGGGCACAATCCTAATGCTCGAGCCACCTAGAACTATTCAGTTGTTGAGGATTTGGGCCACACTCCTTGTGCGATGTCTACATTGGAAGTGCTTCAGAGTTGTCCTTCATAAAGGAAGGCTTTGCTTTCTGCCCTTGGTGTGAATGATGATTATTCTTCCTCCGTGATTAAATTTGAAACCGCAGGACTTCAGCCTCGCTTTCCTTACTATGTGTCTCTTTTGATTCATGTAGAATGTATTGACATGACCGTCAAGCACACTGTGATTAACGAAGGCGTTGCCGATTCTGTGATGTCTTTATCATGTTGGAAGGGTTTAGGTTCCCCTGAACTATCTAAATCAGCGACCATGTTAACTAAATTCGATGGGAGATCGTTTAGGCCGCACGGGATCCTTCCTTCCCTTAAGGTCTGTTTGGGAGGGAAGACGGTTGCGGTAGAGGTCGAGGTGGTTGATGTGCCCCTTGAATACAATCTCTTGCTGGGTAGGAATTGGATGTACAGTATGCAAGCTGTGCAAGCTGTATCTTCTTCCCTATTTTGCATTGTATGCTTTCCATTTAACGAGAAGATAGTCACAATTGATCAAATGTCACTCAAGAATCCGTTAGTTACCGCATCTTCGGGAGCTTCGATCCCGATCGTTGAACACTCTTAGTTGGCAACTAGGAGTGTGGGTGTGGGTATGTATCCATCCCTCATGGGAAGTTTTAGTTTTCCTACACCGATCCTTATGATAGGGTCTAGTTTCGGTGAGGCTTCTACATCTATGAGATCAGTGTCTTTTCGCACGAGTCATATGGAAGATCCTTGGATTCTTCCTACACCGAGTACTCCGAGTGAGACCATCGTGATGGACGTGCCATTTCCTGCAACTATGGTAGCTTATCAAGCTAATCTCAAGTATATTGTAGAGCCCAGTCCTTCCTCTTCGCAGATGGAGGAGGAGGACCCTTATGTGCTGCCAGCATGGGCAATGCAGTCTTCTCACGCGTACGACTGCCTTGATAGTGTTTTCCCTTCAGATGAAGCGATCATTGAGGCCATGTCAAGAGTTGAGCCACCATGGGAGGAACTCCATCATAGATCTTACTTTCTTCCCGAGCTTTACCGCTTGGAGCATGAGGACTTTAGGACGGTTCTTAGTGAGAGAGTTGGTAGTCCTATGGTTCCATTAAGCTCTCCTGGTCCAATGGCTGATGGAAACATGGTAAACATATCTTCAACGATTCCTATCAATATCTCTCATGATCCTGGCAGGATAGAGAATGTCTATATTGTGGCAGAATGTTCCCATGCTAAGATTCAAGAATACACCGAGCTGTTTAAATAATTCCGTGATATCTTTGCTTGGTCTTACGATGAAATGCCGGGTATCGACCCTTGTATTGTCGAACATGAGATTAAGAATTATCCCAATGCTAAGCTTGTTTGACAACGCTTGCATGCAGTGAATCCTAGGAAAGCACCCGCAATTAAGGCAGAGATACATAAACTATTGAAAGCCATTTTTATCTATCCCATTCCCTTGAGGGAGTGGGTTTCAAACCCCGTTCCGGTGGATAAGAATCAGGGAGCGATCTACATATGTACTGATTTCCATGATTTGAATCATGCTTGTCCTAAGGACAATTTGCCCACACCATTTATTGATCAGATTTTGGATGAGTGTGTAGGTAGTGAGGTTTTTTCCTTTATGGACAGCTTTTCCTGATATAATCAGATACAAATTAAACCTGAGGACCAACATAAGACTGCATTTATTTGTCCTTGGGGAACTTTTGCAAATCAAAAAATGCCTTTTGGCCTTAAGAATGCCGGAGCTACTTTTCAGCGGGCAATGACCTTGGTCTTCCATGATCTCAAGTCGATTATTAAGGTATTTTTGGATGACCTTGCTACTCATTCTTATATGAGAATGCATCGTTCCTATCACCTGAGATTGGTATTCGAAAGATGCCGCCATTATTTGGTTAGGTTAAATTCTCACAAGTGCATATTTTGTGTGAAGTTAGGCCGCTTGTTAGGATTCATTGTTTCTAAAGAGGGTATAAGAGTCGACCCTTTGAAGGCTGAGGCAATACTTCAGTTGTCTCCCCAGAAAAATATTCATCATCTTCAATGTTTGCAAGGCATGGCAAACTTCTTACAGAGATTTGTTGTCAATTTTGCCAATTTCACTAGAGGCTTCATGTGTCTTTTGAAGAAGGACACCACCTTTTGTTGGGATGAGCGAGCCCAGGAGTCCTTTGATGCGCTCAAGCGAGCCCTAGCATCGGCCCCGGTGATTAGTCCCCCAGACTATAGCCGTGATTTTCTACTTTATGTGGCAGTGTCTAGGGAGATGATTGGTATGGTTTTGGTTCAAGAGGATGAGGAGCTCCAAGAGCATGTCATATAATATCTGAGCTGGAACCTTATTGATGCAGATATTCATTATTCTCATGTTGAGAATCTTGCTTTAGCTACTATACATGCAGTTCAACGGTTGAGACATTATATTCTCCTTTGCCAGACCTTAGTTGTAGCCCATGTCAATCCATTTCAATTCAACCTCACTCAAAGGATGATTGGGGGAAAATATAATAAATGGATTGTCATCCTACAGGAATTTGATCTCGAGTTTGTTTCAGCAAAGTCGAAGAAATCGTTAATTTTTGCAGAGCTTATATCAGATTTCCCAAGAGAGACCGAGGAGTTGGTTTGTGAAGATACATTTGTCGATGAACACATATTCTTAATTTCAACTTTAGATCCATGGTATGGGGATATTATTATATATTTACAAACATTGAAGGTCCCTACTCACCTCTCACGGGATGAACGACGACGATTACATCACGTGTCTAAGAATTACCTCATATTGGATAACACTTTGTACCGCTGTGGGGTAGATTCCATTTTACGATGTTGTTTAACTCATGAAGAGGCTGAGATAGTGCTGAATGATTGCCATAGAGGGGCATGTGGTGGTCATTTATCTGGGCTTTCTACAGCTCAAAAAATCTTAAGAGTGGGTTATTTTTGGCCGTCGATCTTTAAGGATTGTATTGATGTGGTCAAGAGGTGCCACCCTTGCCAGGTGTTTGCACATAATATGCACTCAAAACTGGCCCTGTTACATCCCATCATCACCACCGGTCCCTTCACTAAGTGGGGGCTTGATTTTATGGATTGCAACCCAACTTTAGCTGGGGGGCATCATCATATCATAGTGGCTATTGATTACTTCATGAAATGGGCTACAGCTATGCCTATAGTTAAATCCGATGGTGAGACAACCGTGCACTTCATATTCAACCAGATTATTACTCGGTTCAGAATTCCAAAAGAGCTTGTCACTGACCATGGCTCGCACTTTCAGAATCGTATGATGGAAGAGTTGGCATCAAAGTTAGTGTACAAATAAGAGCATTCCTCCTCTTACTACCCTCAAGCGAATGGAAAGGTAGAAGTAGTGAATAAATCACTCAAATCCATGCTCCAACAGACCATCACACAAAGCAAGTATAATTGGCACATCATGTTATATCCTGCTTTGTGGGCGTATAGAACCGTTGTTAAGATTGCCACGGGTTTTTCTCCATATCAACTTGTACATGGAGTGGAGTCGGTAGTGCCAGTTGAATGCGAGATTCCTTCTTTGAAGCTAGCCGTGGAGCTCTTACCAGACACTTCACCATTGGAGGAGCATTTGGTCCACCTTGAGCAACTTGATGAGTAGCGTCGAGATGCCTTGGTGGCTCTAGAATAAACGTCGCGTAAAGGTCTAGTACGATAAGTCTGTCCATCCAAGGAGGTTTAGTGAGGGATACTTGGTCCTTTTATGGGATCAACCGAGAGAACCCTTGGGGGCAGGAAAGTTTAACCCCATGTGGCGTGGTCCTTATGTCATCAAACGTGTGTTAGAGAAGGGCGCTTATGAGTTAGTGGATTATGAGGGAACGGTATTGGCAGAGCCTAGAAATGGGCTCTATCTAAAGAAGTACTATGCATGATTTTCATCCAAGGCTGGTTATTGTATATTATTGTACAGTTTTGCATAGTTATGTCTTTTTCTTATAGTGATTGGGTTTGTGATTAGTTTCTATTTATTTTGGCAGATGTCAATGGAATCTTCCACCTACATAGGATTCGCAGATGGTGTGAGCCGTCACACTCAACACTTAGTTTATGCTGCTTGGGTGGTTTATACTCCTATGGGTCATGTATTGTCTTTGGGAGGCGTATGTCTACAGCCATATTCAAACAATGTTGTTGAATATAGTGCCGTTATTGAGCTTTTACAGGATGCCATTTCACATGGCATTCTTTCTCTTGAGGTACGTCTTGATTCGGAGTTAGTAGTGTCACAACTTAATGGTTTGTACCATGTTAGAGATCCGACGTTATTAAGAAGATTCTTACGTATGATATTATTAGAACGGCAATTTGACAGTATAACATACATACATATTCCAAGAATTAATAATCAAGTTGCGGACTCATATGCTAACTACATGTTAGATTGGCATTTGTTTCATACACAATAAATTCATCACAAACATAATTTTTACACATGTAAATAAATAAACCAATCATCGTAAAATTCTTTATATAAACATCCAAAATGTGATAATACATAGTGTCATGATACAAAAATGGGGCTCTCGAGCCACCAAAATATGATACACGGTAATACAAAATGTGTCACTCCCAGGTCTCTAAGCTTGTGGAGGAGGATGGGGGTTGTGATCATGGAAGGTCACTACAGCTCTAGCTGGCCATCGGAATAATCGCACCCATGCTCATGGTACACCCACCACCTGGCGTTGCATAGCCTCAGGCAAGTCCTCGACTTGTGCCATGGGAACTCTGTGTGTCAGCCTAACAAAGTTGGTATGAATGCTCTGGAGCGTTCGCTCCACATCCACACCCATGATATCGTCTCCTCTTCCCCTTCGTCTATGATGAGGGAATCCTTCAGGCCACCGTGGTCCCACATCTACATGAAAATGGTAGATGTCATTATGTATTGTCACCCAAAAAATATATGTCTTTTGATTCCATATAATCAGAAAACAAAAAAAAATTAAATAACTCAAAAAATTAAAGAGAGGGTCGAGATTCATTACCTATGTCACCATATGTCGATCCTGGTGGTAGCGACATGTTCGAGTCCCCCCGGAAATCTATCCCCACATAGGGGTAGTCATCGATGGCAACTATCTATCATCGCCACCACGGAAATAAATCAGCTGGATAGGGGTTGGCCACCCTACCTCCCCCCAGTCGGTGCATCGCATCCGCCCAACGTCGTTGGGTCGAATCTCAAACCCCGTGAAGATGAACGTCAACTCTGGGGCTCTATCTTGGAACACGCTCGAAGAAAAACGTGCTCAGTATGCTGCTAAACTTGAAGTTCCGCACTCTACCCATCTTACACTCACTGAGCTGATGTTTCATGTTGCTCAGTAGTGTAGTGCTCCAGTCATAGACCGTGGGTCTCATGCACTCCATTGCATAGAACATCAGAGGCCGCAAGGCCTGGTGGAGTGAAGCCAAGCTTTCTATCCTGCCCAATGTCAGTAAGATCCCCTTTAGGCCCAGCACCTGTATAGAGTTGGTTGGGATTTGACTCCCCACCTTCTCCGTGTCTGGATAGTAGTACACCGCAATGTACTCATCGATAGTCAGGCCACCTCCGGGCCCACTGTGAGAACGAAGGTTCACTACTTCCCCCCGCTGAGAAAGTCCAGTAATAAATTATATGTCCTCCACCTCTATGGTGAGGGACATCCCATATATCTGGAAGGACTCAGAGTCTGGATCCCAGTAATCCACCAACATCTGCAATAGTCTTGGTTTGTCCCTCAAGCCACCAAGACACCAAAAATTGTAGAGTACACATGCATGTAGCACTTGTTGAGCCATTAGGTCCGCCCTTAATGCCTCCTCTATATCGCCATGTTCATGCTCTCTCCATTCTAGGACCATCCTGTGCAAAAAATTGCAAGTTTTCCCATTATATTACTCAAAAAACCTCATGCGCGGCCGCATACGCGACTGTTTGCCAAACAGCTACGTATGTACGTCACTGTGAGG
Source organism: Pseudotsuga menziesii (assembly GCA_001517045.1). Lineage (NCBI taxonomy): Eukaryota > Viridiplantae > Streptophyta > Pinopsida > Pinales > Pinaceae > Pseudotsuga > Pseudotsuga menziesii. The sequence continues at coordinate 249,307 of LPNX010741794.1, read as the reverse complement.
GAATTTTTCACATATATCTAGCCCAATACGTGGAAAAACCCTCAATTTCTGCATGGGCCATAGCGCCCTTTTTAGATTGGCCTAGAAACCTCAAATGACCATGGAATTTGATAAAAATTGCATTGAAATGGAAGAGAAGAGTATGGGTAAGTACCTGGAAGAAACAGTAGTGGATTCCGCCAGCTAGATCTCCTAGAATTTGCTCTTGAAAATATGAGCTCAATTGGGTAAAAATTTCAAATGTTTTATAATGTTTTCAATTTGTTACTATTTATAGAAATTTTTCAAATTTTTTCAAATTTTTACCCCTTTTTCTATAGTTTGGACTATTTCTAATCATTTTGGACGGTTTTTGACCTAATTCATGATGTAGGATACCTTTTTGAGTGTCGTTTCAGCCATTGGATTGACCCGTTCATGCCAATCTCAGATATCATGTATAAACTGGGATATAGGTTAGGTTTCATCACCGTTTGCATTTTGCATGACCTTATGACCGTTTCATCATAGCTTTAGGTACGAACCCACTCTATTATGTCACAGAACCTTCTTGTTGTTTTAGAAGTGGCATGGGATGAGTGGTAGAGCTTTACCTTACATGGGTACCCTAGTTAGCGCCTTATTTGCATTTGGTGCCCATGCTGACGTTTTGTCCTTTAGGGTGTGGGAGTCTGTTGTATAGTACTGCCATGACATTTCGCAAGAGCCTCATACTCCTCTTGATCTTTTGCTGGCCTATTTCCCTCAGCACTCTCGTATGTCAAGTTGTAATTGCATTTTCATGAGCTTTTCCTGCCTTATTGAGCTTTATGCTGGCTTCCTTGACATTGCGTTTCAAAACATATAGCCGATCTTGTCTCATGTCTAGCCATGCAGAGCCATTTTATATATCCTTTGCAACTTGATTCCCTTTTTACCGGGAGGAGATTTTCCCCTGAGTGTCGCTATCCTACACATGTATCCTTGCATTGAGCATAGGTATGTTCCACTGCTTGGAACTAGTTTGTTTGCCCCTATGACACTCATGTCCTCCTAGTCTATAACTATACAGCCATTTTATTCTTTTTCAAGCTTTTTAAAAATTTGAAAAAGTCCAAAAAAATAAAAAAACCAAAAATTCAGACAAGGAAAGATGTTATCTTTGGAATTTGTCAAGTCATGTCGCCTTCAAATAGAGCACTGTATATCACATCCATTGGTTGGGTTTATAGTTTGAATTTAGGAGTTGTACTCATTTATCTAAGTTTATCTCCACCGAATGGTTAAGCTTCTAGTCCCCATGGAGCCTCTGTCGATGCCTCCTGTGTCGCAAAGATGTCCCAGTTTGTATATCGAGTCTATGTTTCCTTTATTCAATCACCATTCTTCGTTATGCTCTTGTTCGAAGGAAGTTGAAACCTGAGTCGGCCATTCCTCAGTTATCTTGACTTTGCATGTCGGCCATTCTCGGTACAGTTACTGGTTCATGCACCTTATGATTGAGTCCTTCCACATTATGTAGCTTTGCTGAGTACCTCGTGTCGGATGATGGGGGATGCCTTAATGCCCCCCTTCGAGCAGATTTCATCCCATCAACTTCATATCATTTATTCTGGGATTGGAATCTAGAGTCATTTTTGAGTGCCTTGAGACTTGCAGTCATTAGTGGCAGGTTCTCTCACCATCGATAGTCTTTAGGAATACATCAATGTTCCCTGATCGATGGATCCTCTCAAGTGTTCGACCTCAAAACATTTATTCACACTTGTTAGTTTGCACTCTAGTACCTTGATTCCCATTTTCATTATCAGTGGGTGATCTCACGTCTGTTAATGGTATACATTAATGACCGGTAATCAGACGATGGATTACTATGTTCAACCTCGACACCTCTATTCACATAGTAGGACATGTACTCGTAGTGGTTTATGTAGAAGACCTTCCAGAATGGTGGCATCTCTTATACGCTACCTCCTTGATTGTGCCAGTGTTCATGAGATTTTAGCTCTCGTGACTTGATTCTAGTATATGTTAGACAGTTCTAGCTATTATGGAGATCTTGATCCATTGTATATCTTTAGCCATTATGGAGATCATGATCCTTTGTATATCTTCATCATGGATATTCTGATCTATGTATATTGTACATGGCGATGACCAATTATGTGATATCTTGTATCATGCCTATTCATGGCCATTGTACTCTTATGTATCTGGGATTGCTATATGTATTTGCAGTTTTGTGCAGAGTTCTATCATTGTACTATGCTTATTGGGTGGCTGGTCTTCCATTTGGGATCCTTCATCACTCCACTTCTGGGATGGACTCATAATGTATTTCGGCCATCGTATGACCCCTCTGACCTCACACATTAGGGCGCATCTGCTATAGCTAATTTTACCACTCTAGGTGAATCACACTTGCATGGCCTTCCCCTGTCCCTCTGTAGACTCCTTAAACCCCTTGGACCATTTTTTGTCCTTTGATGTTTCCTAGACCATCCCTAAAAACATGTGTAAATTCATATACATGACTTTTAAACCCCTAATCATGTATATACGCAGGTTTAACCACTAAAACCACGTACATCGAGATGTGTACAAAATCCAAATCCTTTTGGAGTTTTCCTTGACATGGATCTGACTCACTTGACTCCTGGCCTTCCATATGCCTTGAGATCGCTCGGATTCGACCTTTCATTACTCCTTTGAAAAGCTATATAAGGAACTCTTTGGTACATTGAAGGCATATGAGAGAATTGAGAGCAAAGAAACTATATTCCATTGTTATCGGAACTTATGCTTGAGTCTGCATCCCTTTGTCCCTTGGAGCACTTTTGTGTTATTCCCAAGCTTGCCTTTTTCTTGTGAGCTTGCTATCGAGAGATGGAGGATTGAAGTGGTGGAGGCCCAAGTGGGGGATTCTACTTCTTCGATTCGTAAAGGTGCCAACAGAGGTTGTATCCATTGTAATCTATGATTTTATATTAATAGAAATATCTTTTCCTGTCCAATAATGTATGTTTAAATGAATATTTTATGCATGGGATGATTTCAAATGCTTATACATTGTTGATTATATATGCTAGAATAGATCTAACACCAATATATACAATATGATTGTATTGTTTACTTGTTGTTGAGGAAGTAATCTATCAATTCAAGCTGAAGTTGGAAATCTCAACGGGGATCTACTTCAACCGTCCGGAATAAGGTATGAGGTTTGATCCTTTAGTGTTAGATATTTAATTTCTATTGCATATTGGAAAGGATTGATTTCTGGAGTCAAGCTGTCTATTGTGGTACCCCAAGCCATAGGAATTTCTCTCCATAGCATATGGTATGTTATAAAACTTCATAAACCTTTGTATTACTTCCAACATACTTTCCAATTAGTTCATATGTCACATCTTCTCTCAATGAGCTTCAATCCATGCTTAAATGAGTGTGTTTGGTTAAGTAAATGCAATAATAAATGAGTTGAGGCTACGAGAATTATTATGAGTGATGTAATATGTTGATATCAGCTGTATCAGGCTCTTTTAATTTCATTTCTCAGATCCGATGCACTTCTTCCATGAATTGCATGTGTTTCTATGCACCCTTGCTAGATGACTAGGCTAAATTCACTAGTCTAGTTGTTTCTTCAATTCTGTGAGTTCTATTTAGTAATTTTTTATTCTATAAGTTTCTGTATGTCACTGAAATAACCAACTACCCATACATACTTCCATATCATAAATTTTTTGGGGTCATACATTTTTTTGGGAGCCTCCATTGCACAAGATTTCCCTAGGCCAAAATTGCCTAAAAACCCCAATTCTTTCCTAAACTCTCCAGACATATCTAGATCTACTATGAACTATACTAAACCATATTTTCTGTTGTCTAAAGGCCTGATATCACCTCTGTGATTTTAACCTATCCCCTGGTTGAAAGGATTGGATAAATTTCCTTAGTTTCACGGTTGGGTGACCCAAAAGCGGGGGATTAAGTTTCTGCGTAGAGGACTCTGAAACCTGAATGGTCCCCAATCTAAATATGTTAGGGGAAATGAATTCATTTTTCTAAAAATTACCTTCACTTTCTTTCCCCTTCGATCTTCTTGCATACAAAGTTCTCTGTAAAATACCCTAATTTACCTAGTCAGAAATTTAGTGAGTGTTTGAAGGTGTAATATTAGAAATTTCATTTAATTTGCAGAAATAGTTAGTGATCTGATATGAATATTAGACCTCAGATCATTACAGATATCCAGAGGGTCATTAATAAACATTCCAAGGTATTTGAAGATATTCCCAAAGGTTTCCACCTATTTGAGACTTTGATCATGCTATCCACTTAATTCTAAGAAGTGTTCCTCCTAACATCAAACCTTACCGATATACATATATCCAGAAGAGTGAAATTGAGCGTATGTTTGCTGAAATGTTAGAGTTTGGCATAATTAGGCCTAGCCAAATTTCTTACTCTGCACCAGTAGTAATGGTACCCAAACCAGATGGATCATGGCATTTGTGTCTTGTTTATAGAGAGATAAATAAGATCACCCTTAAAGATAAGTTTCCCATTCCATCCATTGATTAAATCTTAGGTGAATTACATGGAAAATTATCTTCACGAAGATGGATCTTCTTTTCGGGTATCATCGTATTCAAATGAAGGATGAAGAAATCCCCCAAAAAACATTCAGAACTCATGAATGCCATGCCATTTGGTCTCACAAAAGCGCCTTCAAATTTCAAGGTTTGATGAATTATATTTTCAATCCTTTCCTTAGAAATTTTTTGTTGGTATTCTTTGATGATATACTAATCTATATCAACTCTTAGGAATAACATATTCAACATGTTGTCAAGGTACTACAACTACTAAAGGAGAAAGAACCATATGCAAAACCCTCAAAATGTTTCTTTGGGATAAATGAGGTATATTATTTTGGTAATATTGTATCTCATGAAGGTGTCAAGGTAGACCCTATCAAAATTAAATCCATGATGGACTGGTCGATTCCTAAAAATTTGAAGAATATTTGGGGATTCTTAGGTCTGGCATGGTACTACCTTAAGTTTGTTCAGAACTATGGAAGAATAACAACTCCTCTAACAACATTACTAAAGAAATATGCATTTCCTTGGACTCCAAAGGAAACTCAAGCTTTTCAACAACTCAAATAGGAAATGTGTAAAGCTCCTAGGTTGGAAACACCAGACTTCACAAAATCCTTTATTGTAGAATGTGATGGTTTAGGAAATGGAATTGGAGCTATACTAATGCAAGAAGGAAACCCTCTTTCCTTCATGAGTCATCTAGTCAAGGGAAAGAAATTAAAAAATCCCATTTATGAGAAGGAAACATTCGCAATACTACATTCCTTGAAGCAATGGCACCTCTACCTTATAGGGAGACATTTCAAAGTTAAAACTGATCATAATATCCTTAAATACTTCTTTGAACAAAGGCTATATTCATAAGTGAAAAAAAAATGTGCGACAAAGATGTTGGGATATGAATTTGAAATCATCTACAAAGAGGGGAAGAAAAATGTTTTCGCAGATGCATTCTCTAGGAAATATGAGGATGTTGAATCATTACTCTATGCTATCTCAATCATCCAACCAGATTGGGTAGCCGAAGCATTGGATGAATGGAAAAATGATGAAGAAATATGGACATTCATTCAAACGGTGCAATAGGATCCCAGTGCCTCTAATACATTTAGGTGGAAATATGACTTGCTATGGTACAAGGATCGCCTATATCTTGGTAAGAGTTCCCAACTCAAGCAAAAGGTACTTTTTGAATTCCACTCTTCACCGATAGGAGGTCACTCAGGTTTCTTAAAAACCTACCACTGGGTAAAGAAAGAAAATTTTTGGGTTGGTCTTAAAACTGATGTTCAAAAAATTGTGACAGAATATTTTGTTTGCCAACAAAATAAAGTGGAAGCAATTAAGACCCCAGGTCTCCTACAACCACTTTCCATTCCAAGCCAAAGATGGACAGAGGTCTCGATGGATTTTACACAGTTTTACCAAAGTTTGAAGGAAAGAGTGGCATCATGGTGGTTGTTGATATACTTACTAAATATGCACACTTTTGTGCACTATCTCGCCCCTTCAAAGAAAGCACAATCACCAATTATTTGATGGAGACATTCCAAAAAGTACATGGTACTCCAAATATTATAGTAAGTGACAGGGATCCCATTTTCACTGGAAACTTTTGGACTGGATTATTTTCTTGTTTGGGTACTCAATTGGCTCATAGTTCATCTTATCATCCTCAATCTGATGGACAAACATAGACCATAAACAAATGTTTGGAAGGGAAACTTTGATGTTTTGCATCTAATAAATAAACATAATGGGTCAACTGGTTACCCTTGGAAAAATGGTGGTATAACACTTCCTTCCATACATCACAAAAAATGACCCCATTTATGGCAATTTATGGCTATCATCCACCATCCATCACATCTTCAGTAAGAGAATCCTCTAAGGTTCAAGCAATGGAAGACCACATGAAGCATCAACAACAAGCTCTTCAACTCTTAAAGGACAACCTGAATCTAACACAAAATTGAATGAAAAAACAAGTATATCAACACAGTAGTGAACGAAGATTTAATGTGGGGGATTGGGTGCTTTTAAGGCTACAACCATACAAATAGATGTCCATGAAGAACAGTAAGAAGGATAATAAATTATCACCTAAATACTACGGTCCCTATAAGGTGCTACAAAATATTGGTAGTGTGGCCTACAAATTGGAACTACCTGCATATTCACAAGTCCATCGAGTTTTCCATGTTTCTTATTTGGAAAAGGTAATCAGTGACAAGCTACCAATTCAAACAATATTACTAGAATTTAATGAGGAAGGAAAAATCATCTTGAGCCTAAATAAATCACTGAAATAAGAAATAGACATCTTCGAAATCGATCAATTCTAGAGTATCTCATTAAATGGAAGAACTTACTCGCGGGAGATTCAACATGGGAAGATGGGTCCTTTATACGGAAACATCCAGAACTAAATTAGTATTGAGGACAACACTTTTTGAAGGGGAGGGGCATGTTAATCCCTTAATGATGCCATGTTACCCCATATAGTGTGGCACATTACCCCCTATATTGTGGTGCATTACATATTATTTATGTCGGATTGGGTCTATTAGTTGTTATTGTACACCTTTGTCTCCTATATATAGGAAGGATATATTCCCGTTTTAGTCATCATTGCATATTTTATTGTCTTATGTACATAGTACATTGTGTAAGGAGGCTCCTCCCTCGAAGAGGATTGTTATTTATCTCTGTTATTCACTATTAAGGCGTGGATTACTCTCTTTTGGTATTTTTCTGCTAATTTTATGTTATTTATGGGACTTGGTTGCATGAAATTATGAATAATAGTAATGCACATATAATAAATGTTGAAGTATAATAAATTTTTAATACTTGATTAGAATAAATTTGAGAGAAAAAATTCCTCCTAAGATAAACGTATTTGATTAACTAAAAGTTGAGCTAAAACACTTTTTGGGGAAAACATCATAAACACATGTTTTCTGTATATACCACTATAAGTTTGGTAAAACTATTAGCTATGGATGTTATTTGATGTGGAACTAAAATATACTTCCCCACACTTGATACTTTAAATGAACCTACAATGTGATAAAGTTGAAAGTACGTGAATTTTTTTTACCTCTCTATTATTTTTAAATGACATAACATTTATATTGATATAAAAAAAATTGTGGTTGAACCGATCATCAAAGATTCATAATATGTTTATAAGATTGCAAAAAAGAAATAAAAATTTCTAGTTAGGTAAAAAAAGGACATACTTGACCTACGTAATAGACATTACATCTAATATATGTTTGATTTTTATGATATCAACAACTATAAAGTCTTATAAATTGTCCATACAAAAGTATGACCTAACAAACCTAAGAAACCTAAGATAATTGTGTGAATTCATGCCCACTGTGGGGTTCCTTCATATATTCTTTATCATTCCCATACAATATCATTTTTAGTTGGGTTGTTGTTTTTTCTTCATGATCTCAAGGAACTTGTTGTACTATGACTTCTTCATAAGGGCATCCAAATTCACTAAACCAATGGAATTATAAGGTTGATATAGCAAATATAGAGAACTGTGAGAAAATACCAAAATTACATTGTAATGCATGTCAAGATGTGAAGTTAATTTCTCCAACCTCTAGCTCTAAGATCCCACCTTTTCATTTCCAATTATGAATTCCTAACCATTTGACCCTCAAATTGTCTACCAATGCTCTAATTTAAATGGAAAATTGCATCATGAAGATAATCCATTTTCCTAACAAGAGTTCTCATAACTTTACACATGTTAAAAACATCATAATGTGCACACTTTCCAATATGACCGTGTTTAGTCAGGTGTCATAGGTTTTAGAAATGTAACACCCAATTTTTGAAACCCTAATATAATGATGTACATTCAGATGATGGAATTCATAAAAGGATGAGCAAATCATATTTTGAAATATTAATATAAAAATAAAGTTGGTTGTGGTTGAGGCAAACACCGAAGACAATGGGGACTTATGAATCTACCAGTGAGAAGGAAATGGGGTTCCATATAGCCTAAAGGGTGGTTATAACATGACCACAGCTTTAACCTTGACCTTTAAAGTATTTTAATCATACTTTAATATTATTACTTTTTGAACTTTATAATTTATCCTTCATGCAAAAAAAAGGTTTAGTGGCATGCTAAACGAAATTTTAATAACACATATGTGACATGAGTCTTTTGTGAGAGACCACATGGGAAAAGTCATCCATGCAGCTAAAGCATGAATACAAAAAGAGTTGGATGTACTCTCTCACTCTTTCGGTTGTACAGGCGCAGGGAAATTTCATTGTTATGATTTTTGCCAACGAATTTTCTTGTCTTGTGGGGTGCAGGTTCCGAACTGTGATTCGATTTTTGCTACGAATCTAAAAATATAATAACTAATAATTGATGGACGATGTTTTCCATGTCGAAACCATAAGTGAGTTACTAGTGAAATTTTGAGCTATGTGTGAACTTTACTCGGTGGAAATTCTAGGCATTGGTTGATAATGACGGCCTAGTGTAAGGTATTTCATTGTTGTGTTCTAAAATAGATACATAGGTAGAAACTGCACTGTTTGGCTTGAAGCTGGTCGAAGCCAATTTCATAAAACTATAAAGTAAGAACCATATTATTGGTGTGAATTGGTCAGTTCCAAGCTATGAGAGATAACCTGGTGGGGAATTACTCTATTCACTTGTCCAATTCATTTTTCTATAAACCTTCATCTTTCTCCTAGCGGATTCATAGTCTCAACTCAGGGGTTCCACCTTGCTGAGAGATTTTATGAGAAAGGAATCCTATGGTTGGGTGGAGCATGCCTCACACATAGCTAGTTGCTCAAGTTGTTAAGTAATCAGATAAGTGCTCTTAATTTGTATCATCCATTGTATTATTGTGTATGATTTAATGAATGGAGTGATTTATGAAGGATTTGAATTATTATTGCGTTGAATTCATCTAGATAAGTATTATGTTCAGTACCATAATGAATTATTTGTATTTGTATAGCTAATGAGTGGATGGAATATCCTGAGAATTGAGTTATGTAGTGTGCATGGTATGTAAGAATGTAGTTGCATGTTTCTACTTGAAAATGGTGTATGCATGTAACTAGTTTTATGATTATGTAAAAATGAAATTGGAATGTTTTTCCTATTCTTGTCGTTATGTGTTTAGGATTGTAATGTACCCAACCCTGGAACACAACACTGAGGTCGGGTATTTGGGGTTCCTAACAAAGAGAAGGCTTAATCTAAGCTAAGAAAAATAGAATAATAATATTTAAGGCCGGGATAACATTCCAAATAGATTAAAACTTCTTAAACATTCAACCATTAAGGAAGAATTCCCTTCCAATGCAACCTAGTTCCCCATTCTGCATGCATTGTAGTGTCGTGACACATGAATACATTTAGACCAGAACCTATTCATATGTTGACTATATATCATTAAACCTATGGGAATTCGACCATACCCATCTAATCAACTAAATAAATCATATTTTCATTCCTTTATGGAACTACATTTACCACCGTAACCATTCAACATTTCAGCATTCTAAGGAGGAAAATTTTAAAAGCCTAAGCATATCATATCCTACACCAATCAATTTATACTTCCAAACCCATCTTGGATATTCTCTGGTATATCCATACACAAACATATGGCATACCCTAAATATAATTCCATCCCATGAACAGAATTCCAAAAAATACTAGCTTCTATTATCACAATAAAATTGACATTACTATCTTTCCTTAAAGCAGATTTATACATTAATGCATATCAGATTTAATACATGAAATTATCAATCTATAAACCCTTGTGGGAACTAATACAGTACATCCAGATATTTCCATATTGAATTTCCAAATATCAGACCCATAAATATTCATAATCCATAATCAAATAGCCTCCTAAAACATCCATTAAATCAATAGTCTACTCTACCTCAAATAACATATTTATAACACTACATTAGATCATATTTTTCCTAATTAAATGACGACCATAAATATCATGGATGATCTAATATAGAATAGCCATACATGACTGTATGGTTGTCCTAAAACCATACCTCGTAATAATCATGAATTTTATAAATAAACTAGCTACTAACCACTAGCCTAACACATCAACATACCTCTTCTGTGAGCTATCAATTTATCAACATTTGGTTAGTCATTCACCATGATCATATAAACAATTTAAAAACATATAATGGCATATATCTATCAACATCCATGCACACATATACAACATCATATATAAAGAGTATAAATAGCATAAAATACTTATCTTTTATAAGGCACAACTGGAATCAACCAAACAACTTTCCTCCCATCTTTAGACACTGTCAAGCAAAACCACATGTGCAAGTCACCCTGAGTTGAGGGCTTGGAATTCAATTGAGAATGTCTCTTATAACTTGATCCCTAAGGAAAATACTAAAAAAAACAAGAGTTCACTCCTTCTTCAAGACAAACATGATCACTAATCCCTCTTTCTTAGGATTATACCCCCTATCTCGAAAGAAAATTTGTGTCCAATGTGGTCTCCTTCATAGGATTATACCCCATATCCCATAGATCCACTTATCATAATAAAAAATCTCTTGTACATGATTATACCCACTCTCCTGCAAGATGAGAACAACAACTAGGTCACTCAATCAAGATTATCCCCCTCTCCTCCAAGGACTGGCGCATTCAATTAAGGAAAAATACTTGCTTGTGATTAACCCCCTCTCCTGCAAGGAAAACACAACACTGGATTTTTCTACACATGATTATCCCACTCTCATGTCAGAAAAATTTACAGTGAAGTTACTCTCTTCACCCTGTCACAACACTTATTTACCGTCTAGGTGTAAAATAACCATTCGAATCCATATTAGAGCATTTGAATCCAATAGAGAGTATATCTTTAATCTCAAAAAAATCTCCTTGTAGGATCTTCATTAAACTAGTGCAATTATGTGAAAAATCCTATGCTACATCCTCCTCTCGAATTCACATTCTAGTTAGAGCAACCTTCTGCACTAACCAACTAAGTCAACAATGAATGAATGCATGAACTCTTGAGCAATTTGAATTCCTTTATACCAAACTGAATTGCCACTAAGAGATTGACTACATAACACTGAGAAACAACTCTCAATCATTGAGTGCTCCTCAAAACCGTTGGTTGACCCATTCAATTTCTCCATAGAGTAACTTGAATCCACTGATACTGACTCTAAACCACTGAAAAATACACTCCCAGTCACTGACTAGCTCAAATTTGTCAACACTGACAAAAACCCACCATAACCGACTCAAAATTACCCATCAATTACTGTCCATGCATGGAGGTAACTCAAATTCTACATACTGACTTGAATTTTCCCAAATTCACTTCCATGCACTCAGTATAATTCAAATTGGCCCAAAAATCCCCAAATTAACTAAGGATGACTCGAATTCATTCATTAATTGAATACCATTGAATTTAGACACCAATTAACCAAGGACAACTCCTAATTAACCAGACTTGCTCTAACTTATTGATATCTACTCTAGTTCACTGGACTACTAGGGTGCATGGTGCATGGTGCATGGTAGCATGGATGCATGGGTTCATGTGCATGGTTACATGGTTGCATAGTGCATGGATTCATGGGTGCACGGGTGCATGCAAAACATTATTTATACAAATTAGGACCACCAGGGTCCAATAACACCAAAATTAGGAATACTAGAGTACTATTATGGGGAGCCACAACTCCTAACCCCAACCCCTTCACATGTGGAATCCAAGACCCCCCAACAATGTTGTTGTCCATGTTGAGCCATTATTTAGTCATAAGTAATAATAATAATAATATTAATAAAATTCATCATAATATCCATGGTTCATGGTCCATTCACCCAGTGCTAACATAAAAGAAAATAACCAAAATCACAAGTGTCTGGGGCTTACCTTCAGGATATTACAAGGTCGATGACTGGGAACCTATTTATGTTCTAGTTTTCCTATGTGTCGTATCTACATTCTGGTGTGAATGTATGATGTTTGAATAACAAATGACATATCCAATAAAGGACTTGTAGCATTATGATATGCATTGTCTTTAAGTTAAATTTTGATATAATTGATCTCTAATATGAAGTCCTTGGAGTGCTTGAGATCTTCATAGTGTTATTCAATGGAAACATTTATGCTTAATGAAAATTCTGTTCTAATTCCATGGTTTTGGATTATGATTGATAAGTCTTGTATTATTACTTGTGTTCATTATCATGGAAAATTTCACTTTGTGTATTCATACTCAAATTCTATATAATTGTTAATGCATATTTTCCTTCATGAGTAACAAAGAAGTATGCATATGTAGATTTGTTTTGGGTTTATGTTGTCATCAATAATGGTAATTTATTGTTAGAGGAATATACTAAATGGAATTTATTCCATGGTGAATACATGCTTCATGTAGGATCATTTTATTTGATGTAAGTCGATTTGTTCTAGATTTGTTTGAATGTGGTGAGTCATCTATGCTTGGAGTGTTCATTCACCATAGGATTTTTTTTTTTATATTCAAGACACCCACAGACTCTAGGGTTCCTTGAATTCTCTAGGGTGGTTAATGAGGTTCTTAGTGTAACATGGTACATTACATAGTGGTATAAGAGAGAAGGTTTCAGCTCTCAAACCTCATGGGTTATATAATAAAGAATTCAATTAGATTACATTTGAACCAATTTCTTTATATACTCAAAACATTGAATCAAAACCCTAGAAAGGAAAAATGCATGATATGATTAAATTATGTGAGTATGAATATTTTTTTGTTTGAAAAAATGGGCAAATAGTCATATTGTCATATTAAACAAAAAGTCGTGCAGTGAAAATGACGGATGAACAAAAACTTCCCAATCTTGAAAGGAAAGTGGGGATGAGTTCCCAAAGAAAAAAATACAGTGGACATAAGATAGAGGTGGAAGTATAGGAAGTGATCCAAACATTAAAAAAATTACAGACTATAAATGGAAAACTACTACAAAACCTAGAGCAATAGAACCTGGTGAATCAAGTACGCCATAATCAAGTACTTGATTTAGTTGCATGTCTGTGTGTCCATTAGAATAGGAGAATAAGGGGAATCTATGAGAAGAGGAATTTCTAGGAGAGATCGTCACTCAAGAAGTGGAGCTATAAGTATGGTGGGGCAACATTCCACTAGTACAAAATGAGAGATAAGTGACCAAACAAAAGACCAAAATCTGCATATAAATGACCACTTTTGATTTGGAAATCCTGGTGGCTAATTTCTAGTCTCTTATCACGCGACCATAAATGTGGTCATATTTAGTTTGGTCATTTATAGCTTATATTATGGTCATTATTTTGTCCATTAATTTGGTCATATATTTGGTCATTAATTGTCACAATTAATGACCAAATTATTGACCACAAGACAAGATATAAATGATTAAACTAAATATGACGACATTTTTTTTTACACAATAAGAGACCATAAATTAGCAACCAAAACTACCATTTGGTAATTTATATGCGAATTATGGTGATTTATTTGGTCACTTATCTCTCAATTTTTTGTCACTAATTCAGTCGTTTTTAGTCATTTTATATGCAAATTTTGGTCATTTTGTTTGGTCACTTATCTCTCATTTTTTGGTCACTCATTTAGTCATTTTTAACTGATATTGCAATATCATTAGGGCACAGAGGAATTGAACCACCAACCTCTTTTTTGTAAGGAAGGTGCTTTTCTATTGAGCTAGCACCCTTTAAGAATTTGGGAACCTAACTTACAAAGTCCTCTATAATGGTAAAAAATATCAATACATTCCTTCGAGCATCTAATGGCCGGCAAAGGATGATAGATTGGATAAGTTCATAAGATATGATCAAGCAAGTTATGAAAACCATGCACATATATATGGAAATGCTATAAGACTTTGAAATCCAATGGGATGAAACAAAACCTGGAGATCAACCCATTCTTAAAACTTGTTTGAATTCTTGTAAAAGTACCTAAAGGTTATAACTCATATGAACTCAAATTGAATATTGGTCAATAAGCCATCAAATAAAATAAGAAAAACAAAAACCTTTCTCAATAATTAAATCAAAATTTAAAAACTATCCAACATCACAAATCATAATAGTACAATTGCCTAAGCTATTGGCTAATTCAAGTATAAGGAGCTATTTTGCACATTTTTTTTTATATTTATCATCCTTCCAATTGAAATCCATAGTGCAGTTAATGGGAGCATAGAAGGACATTTTTTTCATGGATTTCTACATTCATAAACATTTTAACAGAAAGTTGTTCTCAAAATTCAACTCTTACTATACTTAAAATTGTTTCATTTGTGTATGTGATTTACAAAATATCATCTAGAGATTATCTTCAAAATTATAGGCCATCAAACAAAAGAATTTAGTCATGTTACAAATAAATGAACATTCATCCTAAGTGCATGGAATTTTGGAAGGAAAATGGAGGGTAAATTGGATATAGATATTGAGCCCCACAGGGATCCAATGGTCTCTCTGCCAGGGACCTATATTTAATTGGTAACATATCCACTTGAAGCATAATATCTGCATAATGGTTTAGGAAAATGTTTCAAGCGTCCAACACGTCAACTCTCAAGTCTGTTAGACTATAAGTGGAAATTTGAAGGATTGGAAAAACGTCTTGGGTTTCAAGGGATAGACCATGGTTCCAATCCCTTGACCTCACTATTATATATTTGGAAACACATTAAGAGGTTTGAAAAGGGCCTCTCTAAATCCTAGCATCAAGTAATGGAGGAAGCACTAATGATCATAATGGACTGCCATGACTAGAGCCTGCGAATGTAGGAAAAATACATAAATAAATTGCCAAAATAAAATTTTTACTGAAAAATCAAGTAAAAATGGGTTGCTTGGTTGTTTCCTTAGCTCTAAACTGCTTGAAGAAACATAGTAAGTAGGGAAGCAATTCCAAATGAGTCCATATTGGAAACTATTTTGAGAATCCCTAATATTGATCCTTTAGTACCAATTGTTGTAAGCACAAAACAACAATGTGAATACTCATGCACTATAATAGAATACCCAAGAGGGATAGTAGACACGCACAATGAAAATATTGCCACAATGTACATATGTGTACTCCTCATTGTCTATCTATTTATATATATATAAAATTGTTGGAGACAATAAAATATACATATTTACATGGGTGATCAAGAATGATTAGGCTCCTTATGAGTTATATACAATGAAATAGGAAAATTAAAATGAAAAGAGATTTAGAATAATAATAATATATATTCTAATTATAACCACTAGAAACATAAGGACTAAGTCTCATCAAATGGATAACAAATTTCCCTTCAAGAGTTGGCTTTGTTTATGTCATTGCTCCTGCATTCTCTATCCCAGGAGTTCAGTTAGGGTGGAGTTTTGAGAACCATTAGAATGTCTAGAAGAGTTAGAAGGAGCCATCGCTGCCCTAAAGTACAAATTTATGCTGATTTGGACCTAACAAAAGTCTCCTGCATTCTCTATCCCGGAAGTTCAGTTAGGGTGGAGTTTTGAGAACCATCAGAATGTCTAGAAGAGTTAGAAGGAGCCATTGCTGCCCTAAAGTACAAATTTATGCTGATTTGGACCTAAGAAAAGTCTCCTGCATTCTCTATCCCGGAAGTTCAGTTAGGGTGGAGTTTTGAGAACCATCAGAATGTATAGAAGAGTTAGAAGGAGCCATCGCTGCCCTAAAGTACAAATTTATGCTGATTTGGACCTAAAAAAAGTCAAAACATAAGTAGGATTCGCGATAAGCATCTAATCTAAGATAAAATTCTCAACCTATAAATTTTTGGTATTGGTCCATAGAAACACGTGATAGTGAAATAAACTTCTTGTAATACAAGTAGTGAATGGATGAATACCACCATTGACGAAATTACAAGGTACCTAAGACCAAATCTACATTTTAAACAATCACTTGCAATACGAAAAATCATTTATAACACTGCTTAAAGGCGTCTTGGTTGAGATTTCATAGTTTTTCCTCGGTGGGCTTCACTTGTGAAAATTCAGGCGATGGAACATTGGAAAGTCATGATATTTGAAAAATAAAATCCATATATATGTATAAACTTTGATAAATAATACTAGATAAGTGGTGGTATAATACTTAAACACGATATTAAAATATTCAAGTAGAACATGTGAATTCATTATTAGTTAAAAAGCAATATTTTAAGTCATTTTAACTTACGAGTTTAGATCTATTTCATATAAAAATAAATAAAAATGCGTAAAGATGTGATGTTATTTTATATTAAAAAAATTTAGTCAATGTGTATGTGTGACTAAGAAAGTTCCAAAGCGCGAGTTTAAGTAGTAAAAAGTTTTGCTGGAAGTTTTTATGGAAAGTTCTCGGGAATGCATTTATTTTTCTATAGCTAAGGTAGCTTAATTGTCAATGATTATAGTGATTAATATTTTTAAGAGGCTTATCAAATTTGAATCTATGATTTAATGATATTTGTTGGCAAGATTTTTTAGGTGAATGGTTCAATCATTTAACTTATTCTTGGAAAGATTTGCACGATGCATTCCTCTTCCTTGAAATATCGAAATGAAGGGCAACTCAACTGTGAGCCACAATAGTGAATAGNATATATATATATATA
The DNA here is from genome assembly GCA_001517045.1 of Pseudotsuga menziesii. Lineage (NCBI taxonomy): Eukaryota > Viridiplantae > Streptophyta > Pinopsida > Pinales > Pinaceae > Pseudotsuga > Pseudotsuga menziesii. The sequence continues at coordinate 232,003 of LPNX010741794.1, read as the reverse complement.
TATATATATATATATATATATCCAAAAAGATACTTTATAGGGTTCTCTTATCTTCCATGGAATATACAAATGGAAGACGATGTCAACTACTAACTACAATATCAACCACCAACTACAATAATAGTGAATAGCTTAGGGAACTTAACTAAATTCAAACATTCAATTTTTATATGTTTCTCTTCCTTTTTATTACACTTCTCTTAATTCCTATATAAATTAAAATTCAATTTAAAGATTCAATTAATATATTTTCATTTTCAAATATCTAAGCTTAGTCTATCACCATCTTCATCTCCCCTATCCTTATCTTTTACTTTTTCTTCCGAGTCCTTTATTTATTCTTTCCAAATCATTATTTTTCTTTTTATTATCCAAATGTGTGCTAAAACAAAATATTGCATTAATGATGATAATTGTGATATATTTCTATCATGTGCATGATCAAATAACTATAAAAAGATAATCTATGAAACTAATTTGGATAAATAGAAATGAATTTACATTAGACATGCATAATTTACATGAATATTTAGGTGGATTTTCCACTCCAATTTCTTATTAGATGAAGAAATTTGTAAAAATGATATAAATAACATGATGTTTTTAACACTTATATTCTTGACACAAAATAGTAGAATTTAGCTTTAGAAGCCCAAGGATGTTGCATATAAGAATATAAAGATGCCATATAAAAATGCTTAGAAATAGGTTGCATACAAGAATAAAAACATGCCATACAAATTAAAAAATAAAATAATAAGAGGTTGCATCATAGTTTTATAGGTGTTATAGAGTCAACGCCAAACTAAATTTCTCCAGTAATGATGCGTGTCCTGTAAGGTGAGTTAATTCAAAGTTAAGTGTAAGGGTTGTAATAACAATGAGAATTGTAAATTGTTGTGCACAAATAATAAATGACAATGAGTTATGAATAATAGTAATGCACATATAATAAATGTTGAAGTGTTATAATTTTTTAACCCTTGACTATAAGAATTTTGAGAAAGAAATTCCCCCTTAAGATATATGTATTTGATTAACTAAAAGTTGAGTTAAAACACTTTTTGGGGAAAACATCATAAACACATTTTTTTCTATATATACCACTATAGATTTGCTAAAACTCAGGTGTGTATGTTCTTTGATGTGGAACTAAAATATAATTCCCCAGACTTGATACTTGATACGTTTTATATTGATATATAAAAATTTGTGGTTGAACCAATCATCAAAGAGTCATAAGATGTCTATAAGATTGCATAAAAGAAGTAAAAATTTCTAGTTAGGTCAAAACATGACCTGCTTGACCTACATAATAGACATTACACCTAATATATGTTTTCTTTCTATGATCTCAACAACTATAAAGTCTTATAAAATGTCCATACAAAAGTATGACCTAACAAACATAAAAAAGCTAAGATAATTATGTGAATTCATTCCCACTATGGGGTTCCTTCATATATCCTTTATCATTCCCATACAATATAATTGTTAGTTGGTTTATTGCTTTGGTTGCATAATCTCAAGGAGATTGTTGTACTATGAATTCTTCATAAGGGCATCCAACTTCACTAAACCAGTGGAATTATATGGTTGATATAGAAAATATTGAGAACTCGGAGCAAATCCCAAAATTACATTGTAACGCATGTCAAGATGTGAAGTTAATTTATCGAACCTCTAGTTCTAAGATCCCACCTTTTCATTTCCAATTAATAATTCCTTTCCATTGGACCCTCAAATTTTCTACCAATGCTCTAATTTAAATGGAAAATTTCATCAGAAAGAGAATCCATTTTCCTAACAAGAGTTCTCATAACTTCACACATGTTCAAAACATCATATGCGCACACTTTCCAAGATGATTGTGTTTAGTCATGGTGTCATAGGTTTGAGAATGTAACAACCAATTTCTGAAACCCTGATATAATAATGTACATCAAGATGATGGAATTCCTAAAAGGATGAACAAAACATATTTTGAAATATTAATATAAAAATACAGTTGGTTGTGGCTGAGGAAAACACCGAAGACAATGGGGACCTATCAATCCACCAGTGAGAAGGAAAGGGGGTTGCATATAGCCTAAAGGGGGGTTATAACATGACCGTAGCTTTAACCTTGACCTTTAAAGTAGTTTAATCAAACTTTAATATTATTAATTTTTGAACTTTATAATTTATCCTTCATGTAAAACAAAGGCTTAGTGGCATGCTAAACAAAAGTTTAATAACACATGTGACATGATTATTTTGGGAGAGACCACATGGGAAAATTTGTCCATGCAATTGAAGAATGCATACGAAAAGAGTTGGATGCACTATCTCACTCTTTCGCTTGCACAAGTGCAAGGAAATTCCATTGTTTTGTTTGAATCCAATGAAACTTCTTGCCTTGTGGGGTGTGTGTTCTGAACTGTGATTCGATTTTTGCCATGAATCTAAAAATATAATAACTATTAATCGATGAGCAATAATTTCCCTTTCAAAACCATAAGTGAGTTATTGGTGAAATGTTGAACTATGTGTGAACTTTCCTTAGTGGAAATTCTAAGAATTGGTTGACAACGACGGCCTAGCGTAAGGTTTTTCAGTGTCGTGTTGAGGAATAGATACATAGGTAGGGACTACGATGTTTGGTTTGAAGTTGGTTGAAGCCAATTTCTCGAAACTATAAAGTAAGAACCATGTTATTAGTGTGAAATTGGTGAGTACCAATCTAGGATAGATAACCTGGTGGGTAATTACTCTATTCACCTGTCCAATTCATTTTTCTATCAACCTTGAGAATTATCTTGGTGGATTCATAGTCTCAACTTAGGGTTGCCACCTTGGTGAGAGATTTTATGATTAAGGAAGCCTATGGTTGGGTGGAGAATGCCTCACACATAGCGAGTTTCTTAAGTTTTTAAGTAATCAGATAAGTTCTCTTACGTTGTATCATCCATTGTATTATTGTGTATGATTTAATGAATGGAGTGATTCATGAAGGATTTGAATTATTGTTGCGTTGAATTCATCCAGATAAGTATTATTTTCAGTATCATAATGAATTATCTTTAATTTTATAGTTAATGAATGGATGTAATTTCCTGAGAATTGAGTTATGTAGTGTGCATGGTATGTAAGAATGCAGTTGCATGTTTCTACTTGAAAATAGTGTATGCCTGCAACTAGTTTTATGATTATGTAAAAAGGAAATTGGAATGTTTTTCCTATTCTTTTCGTTATGTGTTCAGGATTGTAACATACACACCCCTAGAACTCAACATGGAATTTAGGTATTTGGGGTTCCTAACAAAGATAATGCTTAATATGAGCTATGAAAAACACAATAATACTCTTTAAGGTCAAGGTAACATGCCAAAGAAATTAAAACTTCTTAAACATTCAACCATTAAGGAATATGTCCCTTTCAATGCAACCTAGTTCCCCATTGTACATGCATTGCTTTGTAATGACACATGAATACATTTAGACCAGAACCTATTCATATGTTGACTATATATCATTACACCTATGGGAAGTCAACTGTAGCCATCTAATCAACTAAATAAATCAAATTTTCATTCCTTCACGGAACTACATTTACCACCATAACCATTCAACATTTCAACATTCTAAGGAGGCAAATTTTAAAATCCTAAACATATCATATCCTGTAGAAATAAATTCATACTTCCAAAACCATATTGGATCTAATATGGTATAGCCATACATGACCATATGGCCTAACCTAAATATCAGTCCATCCCATGAACATAATTCCACAAAAGACTAGCTTCTAATATCAAATAAAAATGGAATTACTATCTTTCCTTAAAGCATATTTATACATTAATGCATATCATATTTTTGTATGCAACCAAGTCCTAGAAATAACGTAAAAATAGAATAAATATACCAAAAGAGAGTAATCCATGTTTTAGTAATGAATAACAGAGATAAATAACAATCCTGTTCGAGGGAGGAACCTCCTTGCACAATGTACTTGTGTACCCAAGACAAGACAATATACAATGCTTGCTCAAATTAAAATATCTCCTTCCTATATATAGGAGACAAAGGTGTACAATAAAAACTAATAGAACTACTAATAGACCCTATCCTACATCAATAATATGTAATACACCACCATATAGCGGGTAAAGTGCAACACTATAGGGGGAACTGTGCCTAACATTTAGGGCTTAACATGCCCCTCCCCTTCAGACAATCGTTGTCCTCAACACTTGGGCACTTGTGGATGCATGTGTATGAGGAAATCATCTTCCCATGTCGAATTTGCAGCTGGTAATTTCTTCCACTTGATGAGGTACTCAATAATAGCTTTATTTTGTAGTTGTTTGGTCCTTGTTTCAATGATTTGTTCAAGTTTCCATATGGATTTTCTTTCTTCAAAACTCCTTTGACTCTAATTTTGATCTACCAGTTGTTTCATTCAGTTTTTGGAAATTTTCACTATTTGGATATTTCTTTTCAGTGCTCTATGCGATCTACCACTGCTCGAGCTATAGATTTTCCTTCTTAAAACCTTGATTGGAAGATTGTTTTATGGATGAATTGGACCGAGATAAATTTAAAATTTCATCTCCCTTAGGTCTACAAATTCATCTTGTGGTGCCCTGATGTGTCCTCTTTCTGATGTCATAGTTTTGACCTAATTTGGATTCCCTAGTAAAACTATATTGTAATCCTCCCAACACTTCTTATTTCTTGCCTATCCTGAAGAGAAAAAAAATAGAGCCAGGTATCTGTGGTAATTTGGATTCCCTAGTAAAACTATATTGTAATTCTCCCAACACTTCTTATTTCTTGCCTATCTTGAAGAGAAAATTTGTACTGTATTCCATGTGTTCAATACTTTATTTCTACAACTAAAAATATTACCTCAGATACCTGGGTCTGTTTTTTTTCCAGATTCAAAAGGTCTCACTCAATTTGGAACTCAGATGCCTCAAATATGAACTTTTAACGTAGAACACCAGTCAAACCCTAATTGGAAAATTGTTTTAGGGATGACTTGTAACTGTGATAAGATTTAAATTTCGACACATCTGGGTATGAAAATTCGTCCTGTTGTACCCTGATGTTTCCTCTTTCCAATTCCACGGGTCTGACCTAATTTGGATATTCCAAAAGAAATTTATTGCAAATCCCCCAAAGCTTATTGTTTTTTTCCTATCCAGAAGAGCGAACTTGTACAGCTTGCCATGTGTGCAATATTTTGTTTCTATATTGGAAAATTATACCACATATACCCTACTCTGTATTCTCTTATATGCAACTTGTATCACTCAATTTGTATCTCGTATGCCTCATATATGACCTTTCTTCCTATAACACCTTTCTTAGACGAGGTTTTGGTCTAGTAAAAAACCCTATATTCATCCACAATTATATCCAAATGGTAATGGATTAGGATCTGAATTTTAGGATGGATATAGTTATGGATATTTTGGAAGAGGGTTTTTAACCTTGATCTTTGAATCCTTGTAGAAAAAAAGTTGTAATGAAAATTTCAAGATGACTCGTTTGGAGAAGCCAGTCCTGAGGAAAGAGCTCTAACACCAAATGTTATGCAACCAAGTCCCAGAAATAAGATAAAAATAGAATTGATACACACCTTAATAATGAATAATAGAGATACATAACAGTCCTCTTTAAGGGAGGAACCTCCTTACACAATGTACTTGTGTACCCAAGACAAGACAATATACAATGCTTGCTCAAATGAAAATATCTCCTTCCTATATATAGGAGACAAAGGTGTACAATAACAACTAATAGACCCAACCCTACATTAATAATATGTAATACACCACCATATAGGGGTAAAGTGCCACACTATAGAGGAAACTATACCCAACATTTAGGGCTTAACAGATTTAATACATGGAATTATCAATCTATAAACCCATGTGGGAACTAATACAGTACATCCATATTTTTCCATATGGATTCTCCAAATATTAGACCCATAAATGTTTATAATACATAAGCAAATCCTCCTACATCAATTAAATAAACAATCTACTCTACCTCAAATAAGAGATTTATAACACTACATAGATCATATTTTCCTCATTAATTGATGACCATAAATCCCATGGATGATCTAAAAAGGAATAACCATAACTAAAACAAAACACCTTTTTGGGGGTGGTTTTGCTAACCCATCCCCCCAAGAAAAAAATTTGTTTAGGTATTTGGGGGTGGTCTTTAAAAAACCCCCCTCAAAAGTCCCGAGAATTAGACTTTTGGGGGTCATTTTAAAAAAATCGCCCCCAAAAGTCCAATTCTTAGGACTTTTTTGGGGTGGGGTTAGAAAGACCTTCCCTAAAGGTTTTTTTGAAGGCAGTTTTTCTAAACCACCCCTTAAAAAGTTTTTTTAGGCCATTGGGGAAGGTTATTAACCCCACACCCCCAAAAATTCTGAGAATTGGACTTTTGGGGGTGATTTGTAAACCCCCCTCCCTCCAAAGTCCAATTCTTAGGAATTTTTTTTGGGAGGGGGGGTTGGAAATACCCCCCCCCCTAAATGTTATTTTTAGACATATTTTAAACCCCCCCAAAAATTAATGATAAATGAACTATTGGGGGTGGTCGTTTTAAAGTCGCCCCCAAATGATATGATAATTGGGCTTTTGGGGCCAGTTGTTTTAAAACCACCCCCAAATGTTATGGGAATTTGGACTTGTGGGGGAATTTGTAATAAATACTCCCTCAAAAGTCCAATTTTCATTAATGTTTTTTGGGGGGTTGGCTCAAACCCCCCTTAAAGGTATTTTTGAAGGAAATTTAAAAAAAACCTCCCTTAAAAGTCATGAGAATTTTGACTTTTGGGGGCGGTGGTTATATCACATTTGAAAATCCCATATCATATCTCATGCATAGGAAATATTTGGCATGTGATTAAGATGTGGTATTGCATTTGAAGATTTGGTACACCAAGGGTGGTTCTCATTACAGGGTGAATATCCAGAGTTTTAGTCAATAACATGTGACTTTTGGGTTCTACATAGGCCATCCATGAGGCCCTAGTCCATCTTTTTCCTGTGATAGGGATATGGTGGCTATTTTGAGATTCATCACATCATGGATTATTCTTGGTCACTAATCATTCATTTGATAACAAAACCCATGTTGTTGGGATATAAATTTTTCCTATGGGGCCAATGTTCTGTGCATAGTAAACCACATCATTGCATAGGGCCTGTGTAGGGAATCCTTTTCCTACATGTGAGATATGGCCAACAAGTTGAGGAGGGGTACATTAGGGATGGAACTCAAGGACCATTCCATGGGATAATGGAAAATATAGGACCTTACACTGTATCATTTTACTATGGATATATGGTCTATGTGTGTGGTCCCAAACCACCATATTGGCCCTCCATAGGGAATATTTATCGTGGAAGTGGGATATGGTGCTAGTTTTTAAGTTTAGAACACTAGACATGGTTCATGGTTCCTGTAAAGGGAATCTTTGTCATGTGATGAAGATATGATGGCCATTTTGATTTTAGTACATTAAGGATGGTTGTAATAAATTTAGACACGGTCCAAGGTCAAAATAGATAGTTTGAAGCCATGGTGTTTTCCTTTAGGACTCATGGACTATGTGTGGCCCCATGCCATGAGCCTTTGCATATGGAATTATTGGCCTAAAATAAGGTTATGGGTTCCATTTCAATGTTTGTGATAGCCTTCCTCTTAAGTTAGGTTCAACTATTCCATCCTTACATGACCCTTCAAGCATACCCATAGTAATTCAAAGACCAAGAATAATGGTAATGTGGAGACCAAAATGACCAATGGAGTGAAGAAAACAAATCCACAATGTAGCACGTGGTAAAAGGACAAAAGACTACAAATATTTGGACTAACATAATATTTCAAACATTTGGACTAATCACATGAAAGATGGAAAAGTGTGTCAACAAAATTGTATAATTAAAAAGTCACCCATTGTAAAGTCACCTACTAAGTTGTTATTCATAGGAACTATAGTTAAAATTATTTAGAAACTACTTTAATTTCATATATGATAGATACCACCTCGGAATAGTGTATGATAGATATCACCTTGAAACACTCCCATTTCTCAGCAAGCTCCTCATGTGACCTAAATATAGACCGCATGATGACATCATTCCCATCCCCATGGTCCATTATATTTATTTTGTTTCGCTCCCTACATATATAAGTTAACACCCAATGATATCTATATATTTTTAACCACCTCCCTCTTTCCCTTTGTTGATGTATTTGTAACTTCGGAATGTATTCTTCTATGTATCTTATATATTGTAACCCGATGTTTATTCCGGGATGTTTCTATTATGTATTTGAGTCATGTTGTCATGCCCCGATGTTCTGATCGGGAGGATTAATAATGTAAACAAGTCTTGTCAAGTCATTGTTAAAGTCCCCACAGTTTCCGGGCACTAGAGTTATTATACACTCATAGAGATGTAGGCTCTAGTAAGTAATTTGGTAAGTTAGGCCGACATGATTGAGTGCACTTCAAGTGAATGGAAGAATATAAATAGAGAGTGAGAGTCTCTCTATTTATCACTTGTACTACACAACACTCACTTACTCAAGTGTGGCGCATTAGTGAGGAAGGAAATACACTGGGACTAGACAAGAAGAAGACTACTACTATCGGGAGTGCATCTTACTGTTTTGGGGTCTTACATCTTGTGGTGATTCTATCTTTGAGGAAGTTGCGGGGTTTTCTCCATTTATGGTTTCCCCGATCAAAAACATTGTGTTCATTGTCTCTTGTGTTTGATTGTTGTACTTGTTATTCTCTCAGTAAAGATCCTAACATAATGCTAGCTTAATGTTGAAAAACTAACATAGTATCAGAGCTAACCTTAGAAGAAGACACTGTGCAACTGCAAGAACTAGGGCTTCCTAGTTTGTGGACCTTCCTCCACATATTTTCAGCAAAAGTAAGGTGGAACAACTCTCCTCCTTAGGGCACATCTTTCTGTCGAAACATAATCCAATTCTGAGGTTTTTCAGTTTTGGACCTGTCACTGGGGTCGAAAATTAGGGCCTTTTACAAAAGAGGAATTTTTCAGTGAGCCCAGGCCTGGATTGATCTCCTCCCAAAAATTGAAGTTAGGGACAAATTTCAAGGCATTTGGGTGGACAGAACTCTGGAAAAGCAAAACCCTAGTTTGCTCCTGAACCAGCTCTACAGGATTTCAGCTCAAGTTTCAGATCCGACATCTTGAACCTGGTAAGATCTAAAATCTCTTGTATTTCCATTTGAGGTTCTCATTTAAGATGTCTCATCATACCAAGCTTGATGAAAAGCTTGAGGGAGCTGATAACTTCCGAGCTTGGAAGTATAGGATCTCCCTGGTCTTGGAAGAGAATGAATTAGACTGCTACATTCATGAGGAGGTTCCAGTTCCAGAAGGAGATGAGGCAAAAGCCTTACATAAGAAGAAGATGGTTATGGCAAAGAGGATCATTGATGATTCTATTAAGGATCACCTTATCCCACAGGTGTCCTCTCTCAAGACACCCAAAGCTATGTTTGATGCCCTAACCAAATTGTTTGAAGGAAAGAACATCAATCGGAAGATGACCCTGAGGAACCAACTTAAGAATGTGAAGATTCAGAATGTAGAAACTATCCAGTCTTACTTCACAAGGGTTTCTTAGATCAAGGAACAATTAAAAGTTGTTGATGAAGAAGTGGAAAATGTAGAGTCTGTGATGACTACTTTGAATGGCCTTCCTAGGTCATGGGATGCTTTCATTCAAGGAATCTGTGCTAGAATGAAGTTAGTCAAATTCAGCAGACTATGGGAAGAATGCTCTCAAGAAGAAGCTCGGATAGCAACTCAAGAAGAGAAGATGGGAAGTGAAGACCAAGCTCTTACAGTATGCTCCAAGTCTCACTCCAAGTCAAGCAAAAGGAGACCTCATGGCTCTAAAGGTAAGTGTTATCACAAAGATAATACTAGAAGAGATATGTCTAGGGTCATATGCTATGCTTGTGATGAAGCAGGACACTTTGCAAAAGATTGTCCTAACAAACAGAAGACAGTAAAGAAGAGCAACAAAAGAAGACATCATGCTCATACTGCAGAGGATGATGAACCATCCAGAGAGAGATCCAAATATGAAAGTGAAGATTATTCAAGCGAGGATGAATATGTTCTGATATCAACTCTCACAGGTAACATTACTCATGGAAGTGATGATTGGTTTATAGACAGTGGGGCTTCCAAACATATGACGGGATTCAAGGAATCTTTTATAAGAATGTCAGAACATGAATCACCTCACAAGGTGAAACTAGGAGATGACTACCAATATCCAATAAAAGGTAGTGGAGAATCTTCATACAAGCTAGACTCTGGTAAGTCTCTAACAATGAAAGAAGTATTGTTTGTGCCAGGACTGAAGAATAACCTTCTATCCATTTCAGCATTGGATGCAAAAGGAATGCGGGTGGCATTCATAGATGGTCAAGTCATCATGTGGCCAAAAGGAAAGACTATCGATGATGTGGTAGTGATTGGAGAACAAGAAGGAGGCTTGTACAAATTGAAGGGCCATCCAGAACAAGCCTTGATCCATGACATAGTAGAGCCAAATGAGCTTTGGCATAGAAGGCTTGCACATGTGCATTACAAAGCACTACCTATTGCAAGTAAAGCTGTCGAAGGTCTTCCAGAAATTCAAGCTAAACATGATGGGGTCTGTAAAGGATGTGCGAAAGGAAAGAATGCAAAGAAGACGTTTCCAAGCAGCGAAAGAAAAGCCAAAAGTATTCTAGAAATCATCCACTCCAATGTATGTGGTCCTATGTCATCAAACTCACTTAGCGGGTATGCATACTATGTTTCTTTTATTGATGATTTTTCTAGAAAGACATGGATTTACTTTATGAAGAACAAAGATGAAGTATTTAGCAAGTTCAAGGAATTCAAAGCCTTGATCAAAAACCATACTAAAAAGAAGATAAAGACCAGTCGATCAGATAATGGTGGAGAATTCACTTCAAATGAATTCAAAGAGCTATGCAAAGAATCAGGGATTAAGAGGGAGTTGTCTACTCCTTATAATCCACAACAGAATGAGATTGCGGAATGGAAGAACATAACTATCATGGAAGCTGCAAGAGCTATGCTTCATGATCAAGATCTACCTATGCATCTTTGGGTTGAAGCTGCCAGAACAGCGGTGTATGTGTAGAACCGTACTCCACATAGAGTGCTCGAGAACAAGACTCCTGAAGAAGTCTTCTCCGGCAAGAAACCAGAAGTTAGCCATCTCAGAATATTCGGCTGTCCCGTGTACATACACATTCCAAAAGAAAAGAGAACTAAATTAGATCCTTCAGGAAAGAAGGGTATATTTGTGGGATAATCTGAAAGCTCGAAGGCTTACAGAATCTACTTCCCAGGATACAAGAAGATTGACATCAGTAGGGATGTGACATTTGATGAAGGCATAGCCTACAGCAAATCCAGAAAGAAACCTGCTGAAGAACCTAAAGAAGCAGAAGCAGAAGCACCCAGAATTCATGATATAATCATGGAAAAAGAAGATCAAGAAGAAGATCAAGAGTTCGAGGAACCACAAATACCTATAGATCCACCTTTGGAGAATAATCCTCATAAGAGGAAACCTGCTTGGGTACGTGAACTTATCCAAGGTGCGGAAAGATATGGGGCTCCAGAAGAGAATCACAGAGAAAGAAAGAGGACCAGATCAAATTCCGGGTATGTAGCTTTACTATGTGATTTCATTGATAAAGAACCTTCCAGTTATGAAGAAGTGGTAGAACAGAAAGAATGGAAGGATGCTATGATCGAAGAATACCAATCGATCACGAAGAATGATGTTTGGGATGTTGTCCCAAGACCAAAAGGGAAGTTAGTTGTCACTTCCAAATTGATCTACAAGATCAAGCATGTTGCAGACGGTAGCATTGAAAAGTATAAGGAAAGATTTGTAGCTCAAGGATTCTCTCAGAAAGAGGAAGTAGACTATGAAGAAACCTTTGCACCTGTAGCCAGATACACTTCCATCAGATCAGTACTTGCTCTGGCTGCAGTGATGAAATGGAAGATACACTAGATGGATGTCAAGACTGCCTTCTTGAATGGTGTAGTAGAAGAGGAAGTGTATGTAGAATAGCCACTCGGGTTTGAGACACATGACAGAGAGTCTCATGTATGCAGATTGAAGAAAGCCATGTATGGTTTGAAACAGGCACCCAAGACCTGGTACGGCAGAATCGATAGCTTTCTATCCAGTTTGGGCTCTACCAAGAGTAAAGCAGATTCCAACCTTTACTACAAGGTTGAAGATGACAACCCAGTGATGCTTCTACTATATGTAGATGATCTATTTGTGACAAGTACAGATGGGTTGATTGCTGATACGAAGAGAAAGCTTGCTGCTAAGTACGAGATGAAGGACTTGGGGATGATACATTACTTTCTAGGTATGGAAGTGTGGCAGAGTACAGATGAAATCTTCCTTCACAAGGGAAGCATGTAATAGAGATCCTGAAGAGGTTTGGGATGATGGATTGCAAAGCTATGGCCACACCTATGGCATCAAACCTAAAGCTATTGAGTGATGCTTCATCAGAGTCAGTTGATGCTATGATGTATTGTCAGATGATTGGGTCATTGATGTACCTGACGAACACGAGACCAGACATTTAACACCTTGAGCCAGTATCTGACAGATCTGAGGAGTGTTCACTTGATTGCTGCAAAGCATATTCTAAGGTACCTGAAGGGTACAGTTGATTATGGGCTCAAGTACGATGCAAATCAAAATATTAACCTAGAGGGTCATGTTGATTTAGATTGGGCAGGCAGTGTCATCGACAGGAAGAGTACTTCAGGATGTTTCTTCAGTATGGGATCAAGTATGATCTCTTGGTTTAGCAAGAAGCAATCTTGTGGGGCACTGAGTATAGCTGAAGCAGAGTATGTCGCAGCTTGTTCAGCTAGTTGTGAGGCAGTATGGCTGCAGAAGCTACTATCTGATATATTTGATCTCCAGTTGGATGCTACTTGTATACATTGTGACAACCAGAGTTGCATGAAGTTGTCAGAGAATCCAGTGTTCCATGACAAGTCGAAGCATATCGAGATCAAGTATCACTATATCAAGGATATGGTGTGGAGAGGAGCAATGAAGCTCCAGTATGTTGCAACGGAGGAACAGATAGTTGATGTGTTGAAGAAGCCATTAGCTAGAGTGAAGTTCGAGTACTTCAGGGAGAAGCTTGGTGTTCTCCAGATCAAGGTTTCCTCCAAGAGAAAGTGATGAGACCCATAGCCATTCTGACATGGTGAGAGGATTGGTTCCTTCCATGGTCAGATGTAAGGGCTGAGCCATTCTGTCATGGTGAGAGGATTTGGTTCCTTCCATGTCAGATATGAGTGCTAATTGCCATTCTGGGAATGGAGGCACCTGGTCAGTTACCAGGAACACTCAGTCAGGGACTGAGAGAGCCATTCTGACGAGCAGGTCAGATGTAAGGGCTGAACCATTTTGTCATGGCTAAAGGATTAGGTTCCTCCCATGTCAGATGTGAGTTTTGGCCATTCTATCAAGTAGGTCAGATGTAAGGGCTGAACCATTCTGTCATGGCTAAAGGATTAGGTTCCTCCCATGTCAGATGTGAGTGTTGGCCATTCTTTCGAGTAGGATAGATGTAAGGGCAACTGCCACTCTCTGGGAGAGTGGAGGCACCTGGTCCATTAGCAGGTAGCTCAGTCAGGGACTGGGGGCCATTCTAACATGGGTGTAGGATTCAGTTCCTACTAGGTCAAATGTGAGTGCAGAAATCTTTCATCATTGTGGCGGATGTGGTTCCAGCCTGGATGAAAGTCTTCCATCATTGTGGCGGATGTGTTTCTAGCCTGGGTGAAAAGAACAGAGTTCTTTCATCATTGTGGGGGATGTGGTTCTAGCCTGGATGGATGTGCCATTCGGACGAGTAGGTCAGATATAAGTGCAGATCCATTACACATATGGTAGTTGATGTTCCTACCATGCTGGTGAATGTGAGTGCTAGGCCTTTCTGATGTGATTGTAGTTTACTACATGATCATATGTGAGTGTTGGGCATGCCTTTCTGACGAGTAGGTTAGATGTAAGTGCTTGGCGAAGACCTACCTGGTGGCTAGGCCTACAACCAGCATGAAAAATGGTTGGCTCTGTAGAACTTCCTATGACAAGATAGTACACACATGATGATGACCAGAGATGATCCAGATCAAGCTATGATCCAGATCCAGTTATGATGACTCTGAGAGATCCAAATCGAGTGATGATCCAGATCTAGCAATGATGATCCAGATCGAGAGATGATCCAAATCTAGATCCAGATCGAGTGATGATCCATATCCAGTCCAGTGATGATGATCCAGATCGAGTGATGATCCAGATCCAGTGATGATGTTCTATGATGATCCAGATCGAGAGATGATCCATATCCGATAATGAATATGACTTGAAGATGAAGATGACTTGAAGATGAAGATGACTTGAAGATGAAGATGATCCAGTTGATCCAGAGAAGAAGACCAGTGCTGAAAATTGTGTCGAAAGAATACCTTCCTAGTTAAGAGGGAGTGTTGATGTATTTGTAACTTCGGAATGTATTCTTCTATGTATCTTATATATTGTAACCCGATGTTTATTTCAGGATTTTTCTATTGTGTATTTGAGTCATGTTGTCATGCCCCGATGTTCCTATCGGAAGGATTAATAATGTAAACAAGTCTTGTCAAGTCATTGTTAAAGTCCCCACAGTTTCGGGGCACTAGAGTTATTATACACTCATAGAGATGTAGGCTCTATTAAGTAATTTCGTAAGTTAGGCTGACATGATTGAGTGCACTTCAAGTGAACGGAAGAATATAAATAGAGAGTGAGAGTCTCTCTATTTATCACTTGTACTACACAACACTCACTTACTCAAGTGTGGTGCATTAGTGAGGAAGGAAATACACTGGGACTAGACAAGAAGAAGACTACTGCTGTCGGGAGTGCATCTTACTGTTTTGGGGTCTTACATCTTGTGGTGACTCTATCTTTGAGGAAGTTGCGGGGTTTTCTCCATTTATGGTTTCCCCGATCAAAAACATTGTGTTCATTGTCTCTTGTGTTTGATTGCTGTACTTATTATTCTCTCAGTAGGGATCCTAACATAATGCTAGCTTAATGTTGAAAAACTAACACCCTTCACCTCCCTGGATATTGCCATGTCTTGGTAATGATGACCCTAAACCTTAGGTAGGATGCTTTGGAATGTCAAGTGCCACATGGATTGGTGTGAAGGTGTCTACCAAGGGATTAGGAAACAAATTTTATTATTTAAATGTCAATGATTTGAGTGTGGTGTTGGGTATCTAGTGTTCAAAATTTTCACCATCCAATCAAGTAAGTATTACATCTCAACATTGAAGTGTGCAATGTTTGCGATGGGTTTAACGGATAGAATTTTTAATGGCTACACCCAACCATAGTTGCTATAAAAAAACATTAGTTATACCAAGTTCTAAAATGTATACAAACACTTCATCACTTTTCATGCACATACCTTAACAACATGTGTTTATGCACCTTTGTATTGTATGAAAAAGAGTGCCAATCGTCACTAAAGATGTCATGAAAGTGTAAAACATGCAAAATATTTAGAAGCATTTGTCATGATAATTTGAACTTTTGGGGGCGGGGGTTATAAAGCCGCCCTCAAAATTCCAATTGTCACAAAAAAAAATTTAGGGGGGTTGGGGGGGGGGGGGTTGAAAGACCCCCCTAAAGGTCCTTTTCAAGATGGTTTTTAAAAAACTCCCCTTAAAAGTCATGAGAATTTGTACTTTTGGAGGCGTGGTTATAAATATGCCCTCAAAAGTCCAATTGTCATGACATTTTTTTTTGGGGGGGTGGGAGGAGTTGAAAGACACCCCTAAAGGTCATTTCGAAGGCGGTTTTAAAAAAAACACTTAAAAGTCATGAGAGTTGGACTATTGGGGGAGGTTGTTTTAAAGCCACCCCTAAATTTTTAATTGTCATGATTTTTATTATATTCCTTTTGAAGGTGTTTTTTAACACCCCCCCAAAAAACAAAAATCATGAAAATTGGATTTCTGGAGGCGGTTGTTTAAAGACCTCCCTCAAAAATCCAATTCTCAAGACATTTTTTTGGGGGAGGGGGGCATCTTTACCTGAAAAGACTTTTATCTTGACTAATTAATGTTTTTGGTTATCCTTGGTTTAGCTAGGGTTTTTCTTGGTTTTCGCTAGATAGGGTTTTGGATATATAGTTTTTTTAGTAGCACTGTGATAAGGATCTTGTATGTACAACTTAATCTTATTCATATTGATGAAGTTTTCATTGAATTTTCACTTGATCCAATACTTATGTAATTTGTCAATTTTATTTCCATCCATCTATGTTCTTCATGGTATATAATTCCCATCTATATGTCTTGTGTATTTGACATAAGTTAAGAAAAAATATGTTGAGTGATTAACGTCATTATAATTAAAGAAGATGAGGATTTTGTTAATGTTGTATTTATATTCATTTATTGCATGTATCTTTATGCACCTAGGGTAGAACATAGCCAAGTCTTTCTCCTCTTCCTCTTGTTTCTTATTAACCTACATGCAAGGACACCACCTCAACAAAGATTTGTCCCCAATAGTGGCCTATGGCCTGATAGATGGATTATGAGCCCCCCCAAAAATGTTATAGCTTAAGACCATTGATTTTCACATGAAACCATGGGACATGTATTGAGAACCAACCTTAGTAGTTTAAACCTCAAAATACTAATAATATCACACTCAAAACCCAAAATTCCTTATGGAGGGCATGCATGTTAGTTTTGGGCCCCATACATGGACCACGAGATCCTTACGAAAATGTATAGTGTGATATTCTATATATGGACCTATACTAATGAATGGGCCTTTAGAACCATCTCTATTTTGTTAATCCTCAAAATCATCACCATATATGACAAGTATGCTAAATATTCCTGACATAAGCCATATGTGGTTACCTAGAAGACTGTGAATGGACCATTAGCCCTATATGGAATTGGTAAATAATTAGACCCTCAATTTAAATCTTGGTTCATAACAACCATCCCTGAACATGTTACAAATAGTGATATGGCCATCATATTCCTCTAGTATGTTAAAAATTTCCTATGTAGGGTTATGTGAAAGCTAAGGCCCTACACATTTCCCATGATCCATATATGAAAGCATTGGTGTACGGATTTTTCTTTTGGAATTAAACCATTGAATGTGCAATGAGTTTCACACTTAACATCCCAAAGCTTTAAATTAATGATAACCATATCACTCTCACATGCCAAATCATGGTGGCTTGAGGCTCCACACATGGACCATGAGGCTTAAGGACAAATGTTATGACCAAAAAACCTATATCTTGGCACCAAACCATGTATTGGGCACTAAAACTAACCTCTAAAGTGGAAAACCTAAAAATCACCACCATAATACACTCATGGGATGATATTTCCTACTAATTTCATGTGTGGCTATTGTTGTCCCACACATGGCCCATGATATCTACAAAAAAATATTATGGCTCAAGACCTTGAATTTCAACCCTAAATTTTTTTATGATTCCTAAATACCATTAATGGTGTGATAAACCTTGAAATAAACACCACTTCTCCCTTAAATGCCAAATATTTCCTTTGTAGGACTTATGTGGTTGTCCAGGGTCCCATGTATGGACCATGAGATTCGGAGAAAATTTTTATGGGCCAATAACTTGTATTTTTGTATCAACCTTGGCTTGGACACCAAGAAGTTGCATCCTCATTATAGGAACATATCTCATTGGCATAATGAAGATTCCACTTGTAAGGTCTATATGTTGTTTTATGACCCCACAAATAGATCATAAGCCCCATATATGAATGTTATAGTGTATTCCTAGGGATTTTAGAATTGAACATGACATATGCATTGAGAACAATGTCTATGGTTAGAAATATGAAAATGAATATCATATCTCATTTGTAGGCTAATGATTCCCTATGGAGGGTATGTGTGGCGGTTTGAGGGCTTGAACATGGACCATGAGATTAGAGAAAAATGTTATGACCTAAGACCCTTATTTAACCTTATATCATAACATGGGTCTTGAAAACCATCCTTGGCGTGCCCTTCCTCAAAATGGAGAATATATCTCGCATGCAGGCTAAGATTCCCCATGTACCCTAAATTTATACCTTAGCCCATGGTCCAAGCCATAGAAATAATCTCTAGTGTTAAAAATACTTAAATTGAGACCATATCTTGCTTATAGTTCAAATGCAAATGTTATGGACTAAGGCTATGTCTTTTTACCTTGCCATTACTAGGATACAAATTTTAACTATCATTGCTTACTATTATTGGGTAAATAATTACCTATGCAGCTTTTGTCCATGAGATAGATGAAAGTGCCATTTGAACATAAATAAACTGCAACAGTTTGTGAATGCTTTAGTGGTGACGATGATAGGTATTCCTTTCCCTTGCAACAACTTGTGAATGCTTTAGTGGTGATGATAATAGGTATGTCTTTCCCTTACTTGTAGAGAAGGTTTATAGCACAAGGATTGTAGGTTAACCCACATGTAGCTTGCTACATATTCAGAACTACGGGTCAGATCAAATTAGTCAAATAAAAAAAATAATAATGTGAGGATATATGGAAACTTGTTTAAACCTCAACTTTCTATGAATTTTCATAACTATAGATGAAAATCAAAATACATATTCTCAAAAAGATGCCTAGTCTATTGGCATTCCCAACATAACTTTCACCTCTCAGCCAGATCTGTATATTTTTAGAGTCATTTTAATCAAGTATGAGAGATGGTTTAATCCATAGGGACTGTTTTTTAATCTTAATTAAAGGATGTTGAGTATTAATAACTGGTATTTAGGCTTGTTTAATGCATGCTTAAATTGTTTGAATTTGGAATGATAATTTTAGGTTATGCAGTTTTTATTTTTAACTCTTTATTAGATAATTGGGCCTGCTAATTATGTTTTAAGGTTGTTAATGTATTGTTCAACTTGACAAATCACAACAATGAGTTGATGGATTATTGCACACAAACTTGGAGTTTCTAGGAGGTGCATCAGGACCCCATTCTAGCATCCGATTGTCGTTGTGGGTTAGTGTTGGTAGCTTAGGGTGTAGAAGGAACTCAACCCAACCATTATATTAGTTGCATGGAACCAATGTGGTAGAAGTGTAAGATGTAAAACCTTCTTTGGTCATGCACTCTTCTACTTTGCATGGGCATGACATATGAGAGAGACAAGTGGAATACCTTGCAAACTTGAGGATCAAGTTGAAGGGAGTTACTGATGGAAAATGTGACAGTGATCCCTTTGGGTGATGTTTGAGGCAAGAAAGTATGCCATGCCTCCATGACCAAGACAAAGTGTGTGAACAAATGGGAATAGGAAATTACTAATTGCATCTTAGCGACATTATTTGGGATTTCTCATATGTTTTGATTTCATGCTCATATTTCTTTTAGTTCATCTCCATCTACTCACATTTGAAAGTGAGGATTAATGTTTAGATGACAATTACCATTTTAAAAAACCTATAAGGTGAGTGATATCTTTTATAAGGTGAGTTATATCTTTTATTCAGTTTAGTGCGACCAAATTGTTAAGGTAAAATTCAAGTGACTTAAAGTGTATAAATAGAGTAGTTGTGTTCCTCATTATAAAACAGACTCACTCACTTGAGTATCACATAGGAGAGAGAGAGAGACATACCAGAAAGGAAGAGAATACATGTTTTGGGGTTTTATCATATACATCTTATACATAGGAAGTTTTGATATGTTTTCTTCCCCTTGAGGGTTTCCGAGGATAAATACTATGTCTATCTTGTGATTGTTTTTCTTTCAGTGATTCTGCATATGCTACTATTATGAATTTTGATTAAACACTAATGATATCTATATTAGCATATGAAATATTAACATGGTATCAAATCTATCCTGAATAGACTAACTTTCACAAGGTGAAACTCTCTCTCCTCTTCCTTTGGAAGAAATTAGGGTTTCTGCAAAGTTTGGAATTTTGAAGATCTTCTTGCATAGAAAGTTGCGCCTCCATAGAGCGCATCTATTGAGCCCAAGATCGAATTTTTTGGGTGGTTGAGTCTCTGGGAAATCCAAACCATATTTTGGCCCTAAACTAGAAATATACAAAAAACTAGAACAAAAAATTATGCAAAGATTGGAACCTCGCATGTAAGATTTGAAGGGTGAAGATTTGGGATCTCCAGAAACCAAGTGGACCAACCAACTCACCTCAACAAAGTGCATCTCTTGGTAAGTTCAGCTTTTCATTTTTATAAATTTCAATTTTTAGTGAGCTCCTAGATAGGGTGTCCCCAAGCACTAAGCTTGAGGACAAACTAGAAGGCATAGAAAACTTCCTAGCATAGAAGTATATGATTGTTCTCATTCTTAAAGATAATTTCCTTGAGAAGTACATCAAGGATGAAGTTGCAGAACCAACATAAGTTGAAGCTAAGGAGAAGCACGAGAAAGACCTAATAAAGGAAATGAGGATCATTATTGATTCTATAAAACATCACTTGATCCCTCAAGTGTCATCTAAGAAGTGTTGCACACAATTCTTGTCACCATTACATGATGAGGCCCAAAACATCAAAAAATGTCTGCAATCCCTAAAATGTGAAGTTGGATACTGGACAAGACTTTTATTTTCATACTTGAGTCCACCACTACTTATTCCCTTTATGCAATAAGCATTACCCTATTCAAAAATGCCTCTTGTCTCTTGAAAATGAGCGGTGACACCGCCTTTACCCTTTGATCAATAAGTAGTTCCACCTTGGTAACACTATGTCTACATAGTGAAAGAGAGGTGCTCAAGTTTCAAAAGGAAAAAGAGAGGATTCACGAAGCTTCTCGAAGGAAATCTTTGAGGAACCCTCATCCCTACTCTTGTGGACTACCTAGACTCGAGATCCGCCCTAGTAGGATCTATCTTCAACCTTATCCATAATTTTCTCAATCATCCCTATCCTCCTAAGGGATATAAATACTATCTCATCCTCCATGGGTTGAAGGGAGAAAATTTATGTTGTTGCACTAAAGTTTTGGCTAAATCTAGGGTGAGCATAGAGAAGGCAAGTTGGAGCTTTGAGGACAAGACTTGGTTTGTGAGGAGGAATCACAACACTAAGGCAATGGTTGTAATATCACTTCTTTCATATTAATGAAATGATGGTTTCCTTCCCATAAAATGTATTGTGTTACGATCACTCATTTTGTTATCAGATTCCTTAGTCACTGATATAGAGTTGTAGATCAATTTCTAGTACTTTTAATCTTGTTTGTTGTTTGATGTGTTTATTGTAGGTATATCTATGGAGATATAGCACCATAGAAGAATTATGCATCATACTGTAGGATATATAAAGGACTCATTCCATATATCTATCAATTCTAGGGAAAGTTCTTATCCTTGTTATCACTCATTAGTTCTAGACTTGTACCATTCAGATCTAGGGAAACAACTCCTATCCGCAGGAGGTGAGAATTTCTAGTATCAAATCTGATGACTCCACTAGAGAAGACATTCAAATCTTCTGATCTCCCTTGGTTTTAAATTCAGAACTTCTGATATTTCTTGGTTTCCAGTCTTTGTGTTTATTCCAAAACTTCAAATTTTTTCAAGTAATCAGATCTGCTAGTTTTTAGTGATATTTGGGTTTAGTTTAACAAGATCTACTAAGATCTAAAACATATTTACTTTCTATGCTTAAATTTCCTGTAATTTTCATGGTTTGATGCTAGTTATATGATACTTAACTTTCTCTGTTTTGCTCCTTTTTTGTTTTGAAACCTATAGGAGCCACCATGCTTTCAGCAAGGACATTAATTGGTGCCACTGCATATGCTCAGTAGACAACAAGTGGTGCCACCACTATGTTACAGTGGACAAAAGGCAGTGCACAGGAGGTAACTCTTTGTCACCAACCTTCTGCAAGAGGTTCTAGGTAGGTTTTAATACCCCTGTTTTTTCGAAACTTTGTATGAGTGTATTTCTTTTCTAGATGTGTTTTCTAGATTCATTATTGATGTTTGACTGTTAATTTAAATATATGGAAAGTGGTAAAGGATTATTTCATTTTGTTTTAAAAGAGCTAGGTTGTTTTCATTCGTTTATTTGCTTTCTATGCTTCGGTTTGATTTTTCGAAAAGAGTGCTTGGAAGTCATATAGTCAGATCTCTTTTTACTACTAGATCAGCTGAAAAGAAAGGTTTTGCTTTTGGTCTCTCCATTTTTTTTCTTCATAGGTCCATGAAAGATTTCTTTTGCTTTTGATTAGAAAAGAATTTGATCATAGTTGTAATTGAAGATGAACTATTGGACCTTGATTAGTTTCACAAACTTTGAGGAATTCATGTTATTTGTTGGGTAAAATTATTGCTACTTAATTTACCTTCGATTTAATTATCAACCAGGACACGTAAAATTTGAGTTACTACACCTTGTGTGTAGGGCCAAATGGTTTCAAGCTCATGCCTAGGGTAATTTTGATTTACTCATAGACAAATGTAATTCCTAAAATGAACTATTATACTGAACATCCAAGACCTAATTTAAGAAAATAAGTCAATCCTTTAAGTGCTGCTTGCAATCACAAGATTTACCAAAGCAGTTTCAAATCATGCTCAATGTTAACCTATTTCCAAAAGAAAAGCTAGGAAATCAAGTATCTTCAATGAAGGAAACCCTACTACTAAAGAGATCTTCAAACTTGCCTATAGAAAAACAATATTTAATTAATCTTTTAATATCTCACTCAACTCCACTCATAACTTCTACAACTCTGCCTATACATGTTGGACTTCTCAAACTACTTTCACCTCCAAATAGAAATCTGTCACACATCTAACAGATTTTTCACCAGCATTAAAAACTTGTAGATTATCGAACCTTACTCAATGCTATCAAAACAACACTTGCTGTAATGAATTTGCCTTTCGAGCAAGAAGCAATACTCTACGATCATAACAATGTATTGGAACTATTTAAACAAAACTCTGTTTTAATTCAATTCGAGCAGCTCACAAGATAACAAGAATCAAAATACACTATCAACTATCCATAAACCATAACTTCCTTTTGTTGATTCATTCAACTTCCTTACACAACAAATCTGATTATGCTAACCTATGAACTCTGAAAAATGCTAATCTACAAACCCTATAAACTCTATAAATTATTTAAATTCTTTAAAAATCTGTAAACTCTGTAAATTATGGGAACTATGTAAACCATAACAATTCTGTAAGCTGTGGAAATTTTGTCCAAAAACTTAACAATTTGATTCTTAATACTTTGACAGAAGAAAAAGGATTCGAATCCAACCTTCCTAGCCACTCTTTCTATTGGTTTCAAGCCTTTTATTCATTCAATCAAATCTGCAAATAAATATGAGATTGTCCCTAAAATAAATACCCTGTCTCTATATGCTCATTAACACAAACCGGTTTGTTTCCATACATTCTATAATACTAACCAATCCAGTATAAACACACATCTATTTTCAATCCTGAACCTTGTCAAACTACTAGCATACACATACATAAAAGACAATATCAAATATCAAGAATAAATGATGTAAATTTCCTTACAGCAATGGAAGGAATAAAGAATATACATAAGCAACGAAAGTTGAAGGAGTTGTCTGATAAACCATATGAACGTTATAAACTATACAACCTGTAACTCTGCAAACTCTTTAAGCTATAAAAATTCTGCAAATCCTTACAATGTTCAAAAACTTTGCAAACTCTTTAAGCTATAAAAATTCTGCAAATCCTTACAATGTTTAAAAACTTTGCAAACCCCATAAGTTATGAAAGCTCCTAGCTATGAAGTCTAACCCTCCAATCCTCAATACCACAGCCTGATTTAGTTCTGAAGATGAAGGAAGAGAGAATTTAGATCTGGCACATTCCACTATTCTTGTTATTACTCAATCCTACAGTTTACTGAATCAAATCTACTAAAATTACCCAATCCTGTTCACGCACATACAATAATGTAAACCAATCCAATGCAAGCATCAATACATATCTCCAACCATGAATCTATGAAATTTACCAACACACTGATATACAAAGAATAGTATCGAAACAAAATGATATTATTTTACTTACAGTAGTAAAGAGAAGAGAAAACTATATATAAACAACAAGAGTTGAAGGTGGGCCCAGCCTTCAACGCCTAGATCTGAAATTGAAGCTTTAAGAAATAAAATGCAGCAGTCACTTAATTAATTTGAAATCAGATTTTTACAGGATATCATCTCTATACCCTTAGGGTTTATCAAACATATTTATACTTGAACTACATCATGGGTCAACCACTGAAAAGGGTCGACCCCTTCCCAAAAGATCTACACTTATCCCGGTTAATAATGCAGAAAATAGATCAAGAGATTGGATTCATATTTTCTGGAATCCATACATTGTTGAAGATTGACGCTAACAATCTTTTAGGCAAATGAAAGCTACAAAATATCACCAGGTAGCTCATAGTCAACCTGGAAACGATTTGAGGTAGAACTAGATATTATCTCTGGCAACAAATCCCCCAAATATCTGAATCAATCAACATATGCTCGTTAAGTGCCGGAACAAGTGTCGGATCGAGCAACCAGAAGAACAACTACGTGGGAAACAAGAGTTTGTCAATTGATTAGCATTTAATCAAAAGCTAAAGTTTTAGTTATGAATTGAAACCCATCAAAATGATAAATAAAGTAATAATAAATGTTAAGAATTCACCTGTTAAAGCATCTTGGAATGTTACCCTTAAAAACACATATTCAAGCACAAAGCACAACAAAATAGAGTCAAATATACTTGATCCCATATAGCTTTGAACTAGGAATAGGGTGATAGACGAGCAAAAACAGGAGGTCATTATCTTTCCTTAACTGAAGACCTTGCATGTCCCAATGCAAGAAAGTTTTGCCCCAGGCATACAAAATTGATGACCAAACTTTGGGTTAAATTCCAGAAATCGAAGCTGAAGTGTTAAACAACACTTGTACTTGAGGAGGAGATGGAGCTGTTTTCTGCTATACATTGATCAATTTTTTAAGCTGTTTGTCCTTTTTCTTAACTGATTCCTGAAACTATGATTGGATCCAGTTATTTCATGAACTAAGGTTTGCAAAGATGCTACTTTAGCCTTCAAAACTGCATTTTCTTATTTGACAAATTGGTCCAATCGAACATATTCTTGTAACTATTTAGTCAACTCAAAGTTTCTTTGTCGAAAGTATTCAGCCCCCTGAGCAGAAGCATCTGATCGGTGAGATTTGACAGACTTCAGATCAGATTTTAAATTCTGTGATGCTAAGAAATGAAATGACAATGAAGTCTCTGTGACAAGACTTGGTATTGAGGAATTATGATGGGAGTCATTTGAATTAGAATCACCATGTGTAGATGAAGAAGTGGATGAGGACAACTGAACATGAACATGTGTCTTACCTCTAGACCATATCTTCTTCTCTTGAGCAGCCATACTATGAGTAAACCTACGGGTTGATGAAACAAGAAATTTTCCACAATCAGACTAACCTTGCCCACTCCCAAACTGAGAGTTTACTTGCTGCCCTTTTGACCCCCGAGGCTTCTTGATATGGGACCTTCCTGCCTTCTTACAACTCTTGACTTCATGTTCCTAAATGTGACTAGTTTGACATTTAGAAGCATTCACAAAGGACACTTTGTCAATGAGATCAAGGATAAGAGGTCTGCTTGCTTCCTTAAACAGGGGTGAAATAATATGGGAATTGGACAATTCATATAGAAATTGTTCCCATACTTGATTCTTCTTCTTCAACTTGGCTAAAATGATCATATTGATAAGCCCATGATGATACAGGCTATGAGTAGGATTTTCTACATTTTTCCTAACCTGAGAAGCCATCTTACCCAAACTTTTCCAGAAATAAAATGGAATGTTAAGGAGCTTACCAAATTCGAAATGTGCAAGAAGTCGAAAGTTACAGGCTTTGAAGGTAGAGAATCGACCCTCACAAGTAATGAGCTTGGTGATGATTACTAAGGGAATGATAAATTCTTCTTTGATCCATAGTTTTGAAAATCTTTTTTCACCCTTCAAAGCCAAGAATTCAAGTTTAAAAATGTAATCATAGTCTTTGCACGACAGCTTGAGATTTTTAAACCAGCGATCCCTTGTTCGTGGGAGTCCTGTAGCCTGCGCGATTGACTCCTCCGTAACTTGAAACACCATCGGTCCGAACTTAGCTATGTGCCCATCGAACCCTAGGGAAAATTGTAGGGAGACAATGTCATCATGCCCCTGTAAGGTGGTCAAGAAGGGGTGCCACCCGACTCGGATAAACAACTCATTGCAAGCTAAAAACTCAGGCATAGCCAATAACTGTCCATACTCAATGGGTTCATGTCGATTGGGCATCGTGGAGACTAGGAAGAAGATGAGAGACAACGAATGGCAAAATGAGCACACAATAATTTGAAGGACAATTGAAAAAAACCTTTATCAATTTCCCTCTCGATGGCATAGACGAAAGCTGGAACCAGTCCATTAAAAAAATATAATGGAAAAGGGTGAAAATATGATGGCAATGGTAGACGTGCAAAGAAAATTATGGCAGATTAAGGCATGTACTTCCCACACTGCCTTGCCTTATGATGATATGGACACGTCCCATAAAAAAAATTCATAGCCTTCAGACATCGAATGTCAATTTTAACCATGGCATCAAAATTTAGATTTGAGTAAATTAATGACATAAAATTAATTAAAAAAATGGCAAACTACCATAATTATTAAAAATAATCAATAATGTAAAGTGAAATTTTGCAAAAGTGTAAATGTCATTAAATTATTTACAAAGGAGAGGTGGCGTATCAACTCTATGGAATATAACGTTGTTAAGGTAAATTCCATAATTTCACCAAGCTTAAATTAAAAAGATACTTGGCTTGTAACAGTTAAATATTACCCCAGCGCTCTGAAGATTACCTTCACCATTCAATTTACTAGTTTTCCAGTACTCATTCCAGTACCTCATCTATCACCTGATCCGGCATCTTAGCCAGTCTAGTATACAGAAGTATTTTTCAATCTTGTAAGGGTGAAAATGATTGCCTGTAGTGTGATGATGTTATAAGCAAGGAAAATAACTGTCTTTCTTCAAAATGTCCAACTTGTATGAGTTGAAAAGGCAATTAAAACTGCCTGAATTTTTTTTTTACCCAACAGGCTCCTTGCACAGTTACCTTATTTCATGGTTGCTTCTTCATATGGCCACACAGAAACAAAGTTAAGTCATAAAACTACTCTTTATTGTCAATACAAAAACAGAATTAGACATAGTCCATAGACCATCAATCTCACTCCTGCATCTAAAAAATATTCAAAACTTCAACCCATGAGCACAGACTTCTTCCTCTTTATCCATAGAGAACTTTTCCACCAAAATATGTGCCTTCTAAAAATAAGACAAGAGGAGTACCAAATGAGGCCAATGG
Organism: Pseudotsuga menziesii; assembly: GCA_001517045.1. Taxonomy (NCBI): domain Eukaryota; kingdom Viridiplantae; phylum Streptophyta; class Pinopsida; order Pinales; family Pinaceae; genus Pseudotsuga; species Pseudotsuga menziesii. Next base: position 204,341 of record LPNX010741794.1, on the reverse strand, counting down.
TGTACTGGCCAACTTGACTCATCCTCACACAAGACGATTTGAGTGGGGAAAAATAAGGTTCACAGCTATGTTCATTGAATCAGTAAACGCTAGTACACTCTAGAGGCATAAACCTCTTCTTCTAGTAAAGACCAGGTAACAGAGACTTAAAGAATCTGAAGATGATTATCGACTAGCTATTACAAACAGTTCCCTTAAATTTCATTTAACCCCACATGACTTCTCTTTAACATTTACACAGGTACATTGTTCACACAGACAAGTATAAATGAGGCTTTTAAAATAGATATCAGAGTCAGAAACCACTGCCAGCGATCCTATTCAGTACTCTGGTGGGGTAACTATAATACCTAGGAAAACTCTTCCCCGGGCAGAATGCCCCATTGCCAATAGGCCTGTTTAGTACCCTGATGGGTTTACCTGTTTATACCACAGGTTGGTACTCGCTGCCAGCAAACCTATTCAATATCCCAGTGGGTTAACCTCTTACGTCCTTTTTCTATCAGAGGCCCTTGTCCCAAATTCATCTTAAAGATAAAATTTATAATTTGCTTATGCATAGATGAGTGGGGGAGCAGCTCTAAAAACCCTCTAGGAGTGGGATGGCATTAAAATTGGAAGAGTTTTCTTGAAACATGCCTATAAATATTTGTTCGAATAAACAACTAACCCCTATAACTGTATAAAGTGAAAGACATGAGGTGGCTGGAGTTAAAAATGTATATATGTATATATTTAATATAATGGAAGCCAATAGATAATGATCAAAATATTCCTCAATCCTGGAAACCACTCCTTATGATGGTGCTTGTCTGGATAATAACTCAATGTCCCTAGCTGTTAATACTTGTAAAAAAAATATCCTCATTCAATCCAGTGTGAAACCAAGTCAAATGGCACTAGTATACCATGAGTTCATATGTAAAACCCCTTGAGGCTTAAATCACTAATGGAGGCAGCGTTAGGTAGATAAGTACCTGTATGAATAAAGAGGACAAGTCTATAAAAAAACTAAATTGAAAACAATGAGTCCTATTAAGTAGAGCAAAACACACTTTTTATTTATTTGACACAGGTATTCCAATCACCTAGTGAAACCAAAAATATTCAAAGTGTTTCTCAGAGATTAATTCAAATTAAAACAGTTCTTGAAAATTCTTTGTAAGAGGAATCAATGGTATGAAGTAGGAAACGTAACAGAAAGACTTCCCTTTTAAAAATACCCTGAGCCTCACCAAAGAAAATACCTGCATAATTCAAAAAGAACCTAATGATAAAAAAAACTCCTGTACATATATACAAAGAAGCAGTTTCATTGGATATCACTTCAAGAGAGTAGGGGGTGAAGAAGTCATTTCTTCACCTACCATCTCTAGTTCAGATTGCTGACTCATATTACAAATGAATTCCTACTTAGAAAGAGGTTTATGATATACCTTCAACCGGTGTCCATTTACCACAAATGTAACTTGTTCATCATCTATTGTTCTTATCTTGATAGAACCATTATAAAAAATAGTCACAATTTCATATGGTCCCATCCACCTAGTGGTAAGTTTACCTTTGAAGTGTTTAAACCTTGAGTCAAACAATAGAGCCCAATCACCTTCTTGAAAAGTTTTCCTCTTCAAAAACTTGTCATGCCATTTAGTCCTTTGATTTTGTATTAAAGCAGTTCGTTGGACAACATCTTGTCTAATTTCATCAAGCTCATTCAATTGCATCGATCTCTGTTCCTAGGCTTTATCTAAATTCAGGCTCAATTGTGCAGCAGTACGGAAAGTCTTCACTTGAAATTCTATAGGGAGAAAAACCTGCTTCCCGTAAACAAGTTTATATGGGGTATGCCCTGTTGTGTTTCTCTGCATATTTCTATAAGCCCACAATGCCTCTGGAAGCCTATCTACCTAGTCCTTATGATGCATCTGCACAGTCTTGGTTAAAATGGCTTCTAACACTTTGTTTGTTGACTCCACCTGATCATTTTCTTGGGGGTGGTAAGGAGAGGATTTATAATGTTTAATCCCATGCTGCTCTGTCAGTGCTTTCATTGATTTAGAGACAAATTGTGCTCCATTATCAGTCATGATTTCATGAGGAATCCCAAAGCGAGTGAAAATTTCTTCATAAATAACTCTATGACTGATTTCTCAGTGGCCCTTAATAGATATTTTGCCTCCACCCACTTAGTCACATAGTCAGTATAGACTAATATATATCTCTTTTTTCGTGACATTGGCAAGATTGGTCCAACAAATTCCAATCCCCATTTTTCAAAGGGTTCAATCTGTACCTAGGGTTTTAAAGGCATTTCATCAGCAGCAGTGGGTCTCCCCATCCGTTGACAATTGTCACAACCCTATACATATTTTGCAGCATCCTTGAAAAGTGTGGGCCAGTAATAACCTTGATGTAACACCTTGTATGTTGTATGCTTGTCTGAAAAATGTCCTCCACAGGGTCCATCATGACAGGCTTGGAGGATATCATACATCTCATCCTCCCTTACACATCTCCTGATAATCAAATTTGTACCAGTTCGAAAGAGATCATTACCTGCCCATGAATAATTGGCACTTTGCTGTATGATCCTTCGTTTTTCATATGATGGCAGATGAGCAGTTACTTTTCCTATGACCAAATAATTCGCTATGTCTGCAAACCATGGTGTTTTAATAGAGACAACAAATAAATGTTCATCAGGAAAGGTATCATCTACATGAACATTATCATCATTATGAGTCAATCTTGAGACGAAATCTGCAACCAGATTTTCCTTCCCTGGTTTGTCAATTATAGTAATGTTAAACTCCTGTAGCAAAAGAATCCATCTAGTAATTCTGCCACTAGTTATAGGTTTATTCATCAAAAATTTAATAGCAGAGTGATTAGTGTGAACAAAAACATCATAGCCAGTAATGTAGTGCCGAAATTTATTAATGGCATGAACTACTGCTAGAAATTCTTTTTCAGTCACTGTATAATTTAGTTCTACTGGTGTTAATTTTTTACTGATGAAATAAATAGCATAATAAGATTGATTTTCTTTTTGTCCAAGCACTCCCCCTAGGGAAGTATCGGAAGCATCAATTTGTATATGAAAGGGAAAAGACCAATTTGGTCCCCGCAGAACTGGTGTTGAAGACAATTCTATTTTTAAAGTGTCAAAAGCTGCCTGACAGTTTTGATCCCAACAAAAACCAATGTCCTTAGCTAATAACTTGAAAAGTGGGGCTGCTATCTTGGTAAGGTTGGCAATAAACCTACGGTAGTAACCCGCATGTCCCAGAAAACTTCTAACTTCCTTTTGTGTAGTTGGTGGGGATAAACTGGTAATGATTTCAATCTTTGCTGGATCTACCTTGATACCTTCTGATGAGATATGATTTCCTAAAACAACGCCCTCAGTTAACATCATTTTTCACTTTTCATGACTTAAGGAAAGATTTGTTTCTTGGCACCTAATTAAGAATTTTTCTAGGTTGTCTAAGGCTTCTTTGAAATCATTACGATATATTGTGAAAACGTCCATATATATTTCCATGAAATCATGTACTAAGTCAGCTAGAATTCTTAACACTGCCCTTTGGAAGGTGGCAGGAGCATTACACAACCCAAATGGTAACACCTTGTAAGCATATGTTCCCCATGGGCAAGTGAAAGTAGTTTTATCTTGGTCTTCTGGGGCTATCCTAATTTGGTTATATCCATTGTATCCATCGAGAAAAGAGAAATACCGTTTCCCGAACAAAGTGTCCAAGACCCGATCTATGAAGGGAAGAGGGAAGTAGTCTCTGAGAGTTGCTTTGTTCAATTCTAGGAAATCTATGCATATTCTCCACTTACCTCCCTTCTTTGGGACAATCACCAATGGAGATACCCATTTACTATCAGAAATGGGATAAATAAAATCCGCATCAAGTAATTTTTGTAACTCATCCTTTACAATATCTTTAAGAGAAGGGTTCATTATCCTCTATGGTTGCCTTACTGGCCTAATGTTTTCCTGAGTGTAAATATGATGGATACATGTGTCAGGATGAATTACTTTCATATTAGTATAAGTCCAAGCAAATGCTCCAGACTGTGCTTTCAGTAATTGGACTAACTGACTTTGTTGGTCTTGAGACAAATTTGCATTAATAATTAAAGACCTTCCAAGACTGATATCCATTGGTATGGTTGAGGCTCCAACTTTCTCATCTATAAATAAAACCACTGATGATGAGATAGTTGAAGGGTGGTACTGTTCTTGAAAATATTTAGTGAAAACATGATCTAAGTCAGAGAAGGACTGGGGAAAATCAATTCTAGTAGAGGCTAAGATAAATTGATCTAAAATATCATCTTCAGTTTGGTCTTCTAGTCCCCTAGTTTGAATGATGGATAGTAAAGGTTGTTCCACATCCTCATCTTCGTAAGGACTCTCTAACCATAACATGCTTTCTGTTACAGGATGAGCTGGTGGATAAATGATAAGGTTTTGTAGAGAAGTACCATTTGATATAGTTAAAATACCCTCTCTACATCCTATAAAGGCATTGGCAGTTGCTAACCAGGGTCTGCCTAATATAACAGGATGTTCCCCCATTAGGTGTTTAGTTTGGAGTACCAGGAAATCCACTGGATACTCCCAAGAAGCTACAGTGATTGTAATGTCATCCAATGCCCCTACAGGTTTAATTGTACTCCTATCAGCCAATTCCAAAATGGTAGGAGTAGGTCTGAGGAGATTATATAATTGTAGTTTCTGCATGGTGGTCATAGACATGACATTGATTGCAGCCCCCAAGTCAACTAGAGTGTTTCCTATGGGAATATCATTAATACAAATGGTTACAATTGGGTTCCTAGGGTTTGCAAACTTCAGAAGTAAGGGATGGTTTGAAATATAATCGGATAGCTGGCCTATAACATGTATTGTTGGTGGATCTTTTTGTTTTCGACCAGGCTTCTTCAAGCATAATTCTCTTACCATCATTAAATAAATAGGAACATCTCTAATGGCCTGGAGTAATGGAATTTTGATACAAACATTTTTTAACTCATTCTCGAAATAAAATTGCGAACGAACCATAGGTTTCTCTATTAATAAATTTTCTGGATAAGGAGGATTTTTATTCAATTGTGGCTGAGCAGTTGATTGAGAACTTTGAGTTCCAAGTACTTGAGTGTTTTCTAAGGCAATTGGAACTTCTTCCTCCTCTTGAAATTATTTTTCAGTAATTTCTTCTCCAGATTCTTCTTGAATAATCATTGCTGGAGGAGTTTTATTTAATGTTTTCCCAGACCTTAATTGTATTTCCTGTATAGGAGCTGAATGGATCACATAACTTGGGGCCATTTGTATTTCAACATTATGAAGAGGTTGGGATGGTCTGTTATTAGGGTTCGGTATAGGTTGAGCCGGCAACAACGTGGTTCGAGGAGGGTTTGGATTTTGATACTGTTGTGGAACTAGGGGTATAGGAGGAAGTGCAGGTGGTGTAAAACTAGGTAATAACTGTTGCACATTTGGGGGCAGTGGAGAGTAACTAGGAGGAGTATGTAATGGAGCTGTAGGCTGTGTTCCTCCATAGGAATGTCCTCGCTAGCCTTGCTACCATGGTTGGGTTTGAGTAGGCTGAGATGACCAATTCTGCCACATTTGTGGATTCCATGGCTGCTGAGGTTGCTGCATTGGATAGTAATATGCAGGATTTGGAAAAGCAGGCTTTGGGTACATGTTTTGGGGTCTAGGCTGCCAGGGCCTTTTTGATGCATATGATTGATCCATAGGTTCATTATTAAGCTTGTAAAGAGCTTGCAATTCTGGTAATCAAGGGCAATTGTCAGTAGGGTGTTTGTTAGAACAAAGAGCACAAACTAAAATAATATTAAGGGGACACTCTTTCAAAGGGTGTTTTTTTCTGCATTTAGGACATAATATGTGTAGTGCTGCCATGTCCTCTTCTTCTTGCCGTCTTTTGGTTTTCAATGCATCAAATTGGGAACTCAAGGTGCCTAAAATATCAGTTTTGAAAATTTCCAATAAGTTCCCTAATTCAGTTCTTGTGACCCCACCAGTTCCTACTGTCCTAGAAGTGCGGGAAGGACCCTCCCTTGTACTTCTTCCATCCTTGGCTCTACTTCTAGAATATTTTCTACATAATTTAGTAATTTCTTCAAAGGATTTATGGGACATGTCTCCTGATGCCATGAGGTTGAGGATTTCCACATACTCCTCCAGAATCCCTTTTAGAAAAAGTGTTCTGACCGCATATTCTTGTAGAGTATTATACTTAGACTTCTGTAGTACAAATCTAAAGAGTTCAAGAAAATCCTCAAGTTTCTCTTCTTCATGCTGTTGCATTTTAAAGATATCGTTTTGAGAGTCTTTAGGTCCACAGTAGTCTTGGTATTTTTTAAGGAAAGCACTCTTCATCTCATCCCAACTTCAAATAGTGGATTCCCCCATACCCATAAACCATCTAAGTGCAGAATCTTTAAGGGTGGCCGGAAACATTTTTAACTTTTGTGTGTCATGTAAATAGTTATAACTCCTACACAGGATGTCAAACTCAAATAGAAAGGTATCTGGATCTTCAGTACTTTTACCGTAGAAGGTAGGTAATGAATATGCTGGGATATTTTTCATATTGACATCACGTGCAAGATCCAAAATGGGGAAGCCAAAAGTTGTTTCCGTTTGTCCTTCGTGTTCTCCTTCTCCTTCCATATGGTGTCCAGTTTCTTGATCACTCATAACAAGAGGATTCTTAAACCAATTGACACCTAACCTATCTCTTCTTGAGGATGGGATGAAATCCCAACGTTCTGTCCTAGGCTGATGTTGAAAAGGAGAATTTGTGGTAGATTCCACTTGAGAAACCACCAAATTTTGTGTATGTATGAAAAGGGAATTCACTCTTTCTATTTCCACTATGTCAACCAATTTGGGGTCTTCCCTTGTTGGTGAAGCTTGCAGGGTTTGTGGAATCTCCATTGAGTGTAACAATTCACCTTGAGGAATCTCGGTTCCCTCTGGTCTGGTTCCTAATTCCACAGATTTTTGGGTGTTGTTGCTTTCTATCTCTTTTCCTGTATTCCTATCCCTAGGGTTAGTTAGGGGTGGGGTTTTATTTCCAAAAATATCTGAATGGATTTTAACATATCTACCCTTACTATCTCTGGGTCTCATCAAAAAAATTACTGTAAATAGCAAGACTTCTAATCAAATCAATCAAAACACCTACGCTACAGATGTGTTTGAAGGAACCTGTTATAACAGATACGTAGGTTCTTACCTCTCATCTTACCATCCCTTGTCCTCCAATCTGCAAAGACTAATCATACCAAAATGAAACAACCAACAAATCAAGAGAAAACAAAACTAACCATAAAAATGTCTGAATAGATTTTAACGTATCTACTTCTACTATCTCTAGATCTCATCAAAAATTAACTCTAAGTAACAAAAATGAAACAATCACACACCTATGCTACAGATGGGTTTGAAGGAACATGTTATAACAGATGCACAAGTTCTTACCTCTCATCTTACCGCCCCTTCTCCTCCAATCTGCAACAACTAATCACACCCAAAAACACTGCCAACAAATTCGTAGAAAATGAGCAAGATACCAGCTTACCTTGGAGCAACTCCCCAGCAACGGCACCAAAATGCTGGGTAAAATTATTACTACTTAATTTACCTTCGATTTAATTATCAACCAAGACACGTAAAATTTGAGTTACTACACCATGTGTGCAAGGAAAAATGGTTTCAAGCTCATGCCTAGGGTAATTTTGATTTACTCATATACAAATGTAATTCCTAAAATGAACTATTCTACTAAACATCCAAGACCTAATTTAAGAAAAGAAGTCAATCCTTTAAATTCTGCTTGCAATCACAAGATTTACCAAAGCAGTTTCAAATCATGCTCAATGTTAACCTATTTCCAAAAGAACAGCCAGGCAATCAAGTATCTTCAATGAAGGAAACCCTACTACTAAAGAGATCTTCAAATTTGCCTATAGAAAAACATTATTTAATTAATCTTTTAATATCTCACTCAACTCCACTCATAACTTCTACAACTCTGCCTATACATGCTGGACTTCTCAAACTGCTTTCACCTCCAAATAGAAATCTGTCACACATCTAACAGATTTTTCACCAGCATTAAAAACTTGTAGATTATCGAGCCTTACTCAATGATATCAAAACAACACTTGCTGCAATGAATTTTCCTTTCGAGCAAGAAGCAATACTCTATGATCATAACAATGTATTGGAACTATTTAAACAAAACTCTATTTTAATTCAATTCGAGTAGCTCACAAGATAACAAGAATCAAAATACACTATCAACTATCCATAAACCATAACTTCCTCTTGCTGATTCATTCAACTTCCTTACACAACAAATCTGATTATGCTATCTTTTGAACTCGGAAAAATGCTAATCTACAAACCCTATAAACTCTATAAATTCTTTAAAAATCCGTAAACTCTGTAAATTATGGGAACTATGTAAACCATAACAATTCTGTAAGCTGTGGAAATTCTGTCCAAAAACTTAACAATTTGATTCTTAATACTTTGATAGAAGAAAAATGATTCGAATCCAACCTTCCTAGCCACTCTTTCTATTGGTTTCAATCCTTTTACTCATTCAATCGAATCTACAAATAAATATGAGATTGTCCCTAAACTAAATAACCTATCTCTATATGCTCATTAACACAAACTGGTTTGTTTCCATATATTCTATAATACTAACCAATCCAGTATAAACACACATCTATTTTCAATCCTGAACCCTGTCAAACTACTAGCATACACATACATAAAAGACAGTATCAAATATCAAGAATAAATGATGTAAATTTGCTTACAGCAATGGAAGGAAGCAAGACTATACATAAGCAACAAAAGTTGAAGGAGTTGTCTAATAAACCATATGAACATTATAAACTCTACAACCTGTAACTCTACAAACTCTTTAAGCCATAAAAATTCTGCAAATCCTTACAATGTTTAAAAACTTTGCAAACTCTTTAAGCTATAAAAATTCTGCAAATCCTTACAATGTTTAAAAACTTTGCAAACCCCATAAGTTATGAAATATCCTAGCTACGAAGTCTAACCCTCCAATCCTCAATACCACAGCCTGATTTAGTTTTGAATATGAAGGAAGAGAGAATTTAGATCTGGCACATTTCACTATTCTTGTTATTACTCAATCCTACAGTTTACTGAATTAGATCTACTAAAATTACCCAAGCCTGTTCACACACATACAATAATGTAAACCAATCCAATGCAAACATCAATACATATCTCCAACCATGAATCTATGAAATTCACCAACACACTGATATACAAAGAATAGTATCGAAACAAAATGATATGATTTTACTTACAATAGTAAAGAGAAGAGAAAACTATATATAAACAACAAGAGTTGAAGGTGGGCCCAGCCTTCAATGCCTCTAGATCTGAAATTGAAGCTTTAAGAAATAAAACGCAGTAGTCACTTAATTAATTTGAAATCAAAGTTTTATAGGATATCATCTCTGTACCCTTAGGGTTTCTCAAACATATTTATACTTGAACTACATCATGGGTCGACCACTAAAAAGGGTCGACCCCTTCCCAAAAGATCTACACTTATCTTGGTCAATAATGCAGAAAATAGATCAAGAGATTGGATTCGGATTTTCTGGAATCCATACATTGTTGAAGATTGAGGCTAACGATCTTTTAGGCAAATGAAAGCTACAAAATATCACCAGGTAGCTCATAGTCAACCTAGAAATGATTTTATGTAGAACTAGATATTATCTCTAGCAACAAATCCCCCAAATATCTGAATCAGTCAACATATGCTCGTTAAGTGCCAGAACAAGTGTCGTATCGAGCAACCAGAAGAACAACTGCGTGGGAACAAAAGTTTTTCAATTGATCAACATTTAATCAAAAGCTAAAGTTTCAGTTATGAATTGAAACCCATCAAAATGATAAATAAAGTAATAATAAATGTCAAGAATTCACCTGTTAAAGCATCTTGGAATGTTACCCTTAAAAACACATATTCAAGCACAAAGCACAACAAAATAGAGTCAAATATACTTGATCCCATATATTTTTGAACTAGGAATAGGGTGATAGACAAGCAAAAACAGGAGGCCATCCTTATTCTTTTCTTTATATGCTCTTTCCTCGCCAAAAATATCATAGGTTGATTTAGTTCTTTTCATATTTGAAGAATTTTAAAAAGAGTTTAGTTTTCCAACTAGTAGGAGTGCCTTTATTTTTGGAAAAGAGATCTTACTTCATTTTTCTTTCAAGGTCAGTTATTAGAAGTTTGTTGCTTGTTTTCATTTTGAAAGATGGTTCATTATGAATGTTTGGGATGTTTTTCTTATAGATGGAACAGTACAAGAAATTTCAACTCAAAATGGGCCTTTTAACTCTAATTCAAATTCCATGTCATCATGTGTTAGCCAATGAAATTTCTTTATATTTGAAATACCGTATAGGTCTTAAACATTTTTTTAATATAAATTTGGGGATAGGTATCATAAAAAAAACTACTTTTTTTGTTGGTATTTTCGACATATCTCCCCGTGTTTTTACTCAAATTTCGACCAGTAGAGCTCGTTGGATGTGTAATTGAATTTTGAATCCAATGAGTACCCACTTGACATACTTTTGACAGACCCCTCTATCCAAAAAACAAGAAATACCTGAAAAAACATGATGATGAGAGTATGTCGAGTCCGTCAAAAGTATTTCAGGTATTTATTTTTTTTTGGGGTAGAGGGGTCCATCAAAAGTATTCCAAGTGGGTACTAGTTGGATGTGGAATTAAATTCCGCATCCAACGAGCTCTCCCGATCAAAATTTGAGTAAAAACAAGGGGAGATATGTCAAAAATACAAACAAAAAAGTAGTTTTTTTCTTTTCTTCGTCCAAAATTAATAAATATTATTTTATTATTTTAACTATTATTTTATTAATTTTTTTAGGAGGCCCATTTTGAGTTGAAATTTCCTCTAATCTCTCTCTCTCTCTCTCTCTCTCTCTCTCTCTCTCCTGTAAGTAGGGCATACCTCGAATGATAAAGTGAAAATTTTGCATAATCATGCTGCATGGTTTTACTTTTCTTTCCACACATCACGCATTCACCTAATCATTCAAGATAAAATTAACGCTAGTTCTAGGTTAACATTTTTAGTAACTTGAGTGATAGGATAGAGACATGTTTCGGCATCATAAAACATAAGAGCTATCTCTCTATTTCCTGCACTGCATCCCAAGGGCTTGTAATTCTTCCACGTACCAACTGGTAAATAGAATGGCCTTTCATGTACCCTTGAGGTATATAGAAAGGTACTTCACGTACTTGATAGTATATAGGAAGGATCTTGTCAAACGGTTGTGCATTAGACAACACTAACATGGATTTGAGCTCCCACATACCTTGTGTATATCGGGATACCCCTCTAGGTTTAAACCAACTGAGAAAATCCTTTTGGTCATCTTGTTGGATCAATACACCAAGAACAACACTTGGGGAGATACTACGCATGTGTCATCCAGGTAGTCGGGTATTCAGGAAAGGGTAATGTCCCAATCCTCCTTGTCATGTTTTACTATTGGACCCTGCGGTATATCGCGAGTTGTGAAAACTTGACAATCCTAGTGAGGAACGGACTTTTATTAGCCCCTCTTATCACCTAAGTTTGCTTGTGACCTTTAGCTTGCGAAGGAGTGATTTTGTGTGTGATTCTAGTTTCAAACCCTAGGTTAGGTTTTTAGTGACCAACAGTCTGGCTAAGTTACCTTTGAGACAATCTTGAAGGGTTCAAGGCTTACCACCTGACCCTCCTCTTGTTATAAGAGAGAGCCCAATGGAAGCCATGGATCAAGGTGCTATTGTTGATGAACCTTGAGTTTGATGATGATGTTGATGACAATGATGACGATGATGATTATGTTGATGATGATGATGATGTTGTTGTCAATGATGATGATGATGTTGATGATGATGATGATGATGATGATGTTAATGATGTCGATGATGATGTTAATGATGATGTTGATGATGTTGATGATGATGATGATGATGATGATGGTGATGATGATGATGTTGATGACTATGACAACCACGATGATGATGGTGATCACCATGTTGATCTCATATGAAATGATGATGATGATGATGATGATGATGATGACGATGACGACGATGATGATGATGATGAAGGAGAAAGGGGTCTTCTAGTGGGTCATATGAATCTGAAGGATCCACTGGGAGTCAAAGAGATTGATCACTATTCGTCTCAAATTCGATGAATCTCTCTTCACTTGTCACTTCAAATCCGACAAACGATTGTCGGTCAAGCGATAGGAAGACTCATCGAAAAACCTACGCTAATGAAAGTTGAAAAACTGATGATTTTGTAAGATGACAAAAATAAATCAGAAGGTACAATAATTTTCATCATTGCAATCCAACAAAAATGTAATTTAGGTTTGATGTCATCAAATTCTGTCATCGGATTTTGGGCTCAAATCCTGTTGTGGTTTCATCGAATGAGGAAATGTTTAGAAGGCTCCAACCCTCTATTGATCATTTACGTAACCTTCAAGAGAACCTTGTGAACATCACTACTTCACCTCTTCCTCATTGTGCATCTGTGTCTGCCCTTTTACCCTGTTTATCAGAAAAAACCCCTCCTAGATACCATCGACTTTAGTCGTCTCAAGTAGCTCCTATTTTAGCATCACCGGCTCTAGGTTCAGTAGTTCCTGATCCAGTTCAACCCTCCAACCCTAGTACTGCAGTTCCAAATCTTGGTTCTTCTTCTAGTTCTCTCATATTTTCTACCATGAGGGGACAACCCTGAACTCAAGTTGTTTCATTAGTTAGTGGATTCACTTCCAGTACAAGATAGACCCCTACTATAGGACAATCAACAGTCGTATTTCCTTCCATGAACACCAATATGGTTATTCCTCCTTCTAGTACAAGGAATCCCTCAGGGGTGAAACTTGTGACTAATCAACCTTCTTGGATTTATACTTACCCAAGACACCAACCACCAGTAAACAATGTGAATTATCAACCTACATATTCAAGGATTGTTTATCCTGGAATTCCTTACCCCAGAAAGATGTTTATGCCATGGTGGAAACCTAATTGGTCATATATGACTAGTCCTGGAGGGACACCTATGAATACTATTGGAGGATATGGAGAGACACCTTTTGGTGGTCCATCTTTTGGATGAACACCTTGCAGAGGCCCGCCTTTTGGACTTCCACCTGGTGGAGGTCCATATTCTGGAGGACCACCACATGAAGGACCACCTTCTGGGGGACCACCACCTGGGGGACCAACTTCTGGGGGACCACCACCAGGGGGACCCCCTTGTGGAGGAACACCATTTGAAGGACCACCATCAAAGGGATCCACCTCCTGGAGGACCACCTTCGAGGAGACCACCACCTGTAGGACCACGTTTTAGAGTGCCACCTCCTCCTAGAGGCTAACCTCCATTTAATAGATATTCAAGAGGATCATATGCGAATACACCACCCCAACAACAAGTGTATCAATGGGATTATGGTCCTACTGGTATACATATTCCATATCATTTTACCAGTATGTTCAACCTAACCAGCAACTTATATTTTTGGCAACTTTGGACTTTCCTGATCTATCCAAGTTAATCAACGATCCCATCCAACATAACCCTTCATGGGCCCAATTCCAGTTAAGTTACCATCATAAATTCTAGAGTTTTATGGGAAGTAGGGAGAGGATCCAAAAAATCACATTATGACATTCTATTTATGGTGTTATTCTAACTCCTTGATGGATGATTCGATCTGTTTGAGGCTCCTCTAGCAAACTTTGACTGGTACAGCTGCCAAGTGGTACATTGAGCTTCTGCAACATTCGTTTGTGGACTTCAACTCATTAGAAACAATTTTTATTGCTCATTTCCAGATACTTATTCGTTACGAGACTGGTATGGATATTTTAGTGTCACTTCATCGAAACACTTCCACCCATACATTAGATCATATTCATGAGTGGAGGAGATGACGAAGGATTATTAAAGCTCCTATCCTAGACCAAACACCTTGCATGATTTCTACCCTTGAGGTACTTCAAATTTTCCCTATGCAATGCAAAAACCTGTTGATGGCTTTAGGGTCCTTAGATCTGGATAACACTAATTTGATTCATTTTAATGTGGAGAATCACAAGTCCAGATTACCCCATCAGCTTGCTTTTCAAATCACAACCAAAGTAGTTGGGAGAAAGGTCCATCGGACCATGTTGGATGAAGGGGAATCCACCTTAGTATTGTCTGTGTCTTTCTTTAGAGCCAGTGGTTCTACAGAACTTACAAAGTCACCCAGAACTTGGAAAGCTTTTGATATATGAGGTTTCCAACCTCATGGTCTGTTATCAGCTCATTCGGTCGAGCTTGGGGGAAAGAATATTTCCATTCAAGTTGAGGTAGTCAGTGCTCCGTTGGATTACAATATTCTATTGGGGGGGAACAGGTTCTATGCTATGATGGTTGTTGCTTCAACAATTTCCCCCAATACAAACAATATTTCTATGTTAGGGAAATCCCTTATGTCTTATCAATCGGTTGGGGTAGGAATATTGAAGGATTAAACCCTTATGGGTGTGTTTCCCTCAACCCCTCCTAGTACAGATGTGGAAACTATGAACATGGTATCCAAAACCGACCACAGTTCTAGAGTTAAAGAAGTTGTTGAGACTTATTCTCTAGGCCCTTATGAAGCGATCTCTGATGCTATTTAATATGTTTCCGATGTACACTATGATGATCGTCATCTAGTGTCATCAAATCCCTACCACCTGCCCTATTGGTTAGATTCCCCTCTCCCTGCTCTAGTTTGTCTCTCGTAGAATTTCCCATCGGATGAGTCTATTATGGAGATCATGAGCGTGGATGAACCTATATGGGAAGATCATCATCATAGATCCTCTTTCATTTCCAATGCCTATTCAGAAGATTTTGATTTTGTTTCTCTCATTAGTTCTGATATTGTCAAAAATCCTCAGACACATGTATTGTTACAAGGAACTAATTCTCAAAGAAACCTATGTAACATTACTCAGACAACTCCCATTGACATATCATTGAAGCACAGAATTGTTGAACACGTTCATGTAGGCTAGAACTATTCAACTGAAGAAACTGAAAAGTATAGAGCTCTTTGAAAAGAGTTCCGAGATGTTTTTTCCTAGACGTATGAAGAGATTCTTGGGATTGATCCATACATTGTTGTACAAAAAATTAAGACTTGCCCCACACTGAGACCAGTCCAAAAAAAACTAAGTCAAGTCCATCCTAAGAAGGATGTGGCAATAAAATCCGACGTCGAGAAAATTCTGAAAGTAGGTTTTATCTATCCTGTACTATTCACTGAGTGGGTATCTAATATTGTCCCTGCAGCTAAGAAATAGGGCACTATTGGAGTTTGCATCGATTTTTTAGACTTGAATAGAGCTTGTCCGAAGGACAACTTTCCTACTCCACATATCAATCAAATCATTGATAACTATGCTGGGAGCATCATCTTCTCATTTATGGATGGCTTTGCTGGCAATAATCAGATAGAAATTTTACCCGCTGACCAGCATAAGAGAACATTCATTTGTATGTGGGGAACCTTTTTCCTATCGGAAGTTACCCTTTGGTTTGAAAAACGTCAGAGCTACATTCCAATGTGCCATGTCCTACACTTTTCACGATTTTAAACGCATTGTGGAATCATATCTGGATGACCTCCCTTCTCATTCACATCAAGGTGAGGATCATCTAGGTAATCTTAGTGACATTTTCCTTCGATGTTGTCATTATCACATTCGGCTTAATCCACACAAGTGTGTTTTTTGTGTTAAGACTGGACATCTTCTTGGCTTCGTGGTTTCCAAAGATGGCATCTGGATAGATCCTTTGAAGATAGCTATTATTTTGGCCTTAGCCGCCCCAACTAATATCACTGAACTCCAAAGTTTTCAAGGGAAGGAAAACATTCTTCGTTGTTTTGTGTGCAAATTTGCAGAAAAAACACACAATTATATGTGTCTCCTTAAGAAGAACACTCTGTCTTTTAGGATGACCAGGCCCAATGAGCTTTTGATAATTTGAAACATGCTTTGACACATTCACCATTGTTGCACCCCCCATATTATTCAAAACACTTTATGATGTATGTTTTCTCCTCCACTATTACCATCGGTATGGTTCTAGTGCAGGAAGATCTCAATGGCCAAGAACATGTGATTTACTATCTAAATAAGAGTCTCATTGACTCTGAAAGTCGTTATTCACATGTAGAGAAGCTGGATTTGGCCATAATCATTACTGCGCAAAGAATTTGTCACTACATTTTACTAGCACCACAACTGTTCTCGCTGATCAAAACCCTATGTATTACATTTTGACTCGTCAAGTACCAAAGGGATATTATTCCCATTGGATCGTCATCCTGTAGGATTTGATCTCGATTTCACTAAGCCTACTTCCAAGAAGACCTTAGTTTTCATTGAGTTAATGTGTGACCTTCCATGTGCTCTCATGGAAGTTGAGCCCAATGATTCATTTCTAGATCAATTTTTCTTCTTGATTAGCTCAATCGATCCGTGTTATGGAGATATGATCATATATCTCTAGACCCAAAGGTTTCAGCTTGGTATTCCACCATGACGATCGTTGATGCATCCGTCACCACGCGAAATATTACTCATTTTAAATGACATGTTATATCATTGTGGTATTGAATTTGTTCTTCGACAATGTCTTACAAAAGAAGAGGTTGAAATTTTTTTAAATGATTGCCACTCTAGAGCATGTGGTGGTCATATTTTTGGGATGGCTACAACTCATAAAATACTTCGCACTGGGTATTTTTGGCTCTCAATTTTAGAGTATCGTCATGAGGCAGTTAAAAAGTGTCCACCATGTCAATGTTTTTATCCAAAAAAGCACACCCACCCTGCTCCTTTACACCTCGTCATTGTTGTTGGCCCTTTCTCCAAATGGGGGATATATTTTATGCAATGTAAGCCTACCTCAGTCGGGGGGCATGGTTACATCATCGTAATTGTTGATTATTTTACAAAATGGGCTGAGGAAATTCCTACATATGCATAGGATGGTCAGAATACCACCCTCTTTTTGCTCAATCACGTAATAATTATGTTTGGAGTTCCGCAAGCCATAGTTATTGATCACGGGTCCCATTTCTGTAATCAGATGATGGCTGAGTTGAGTGCTAAGCTGGGTTTTCATCATGAAAAATCAAATCCTTATTGTCCGCAAGATAATGGTCAAGTTGAGGCCATTAACAAAGTTTTGAAGACTATTCTGTGTAGAATGGTTGGAGATCATAAATCCAATTGGAACTTGACTTTGTTTTCTGCACTATGGGCTTATAAGACTTCAGTTAAAACAACAACTGGTCTCACACCATTTCAATTGGTCTATGGAATGGAAGCTGTCTTTCCTATTGAATGTGAGATCCCGTTACTCAAGCTCATAGTTGAGCTTCTCCCAAACACTTCTGCTGAAGAAGAACGATTTTTGTATTGAAAAATATTAAAGAGAATCAGAGAGATGTTGCCTTGGCTACTGAGGAAAATAAAAAAAAAATCAAGGCTCAATACGATAAATCCATTCAACCTCATGTGTTTAATGAAGGTGACATGGTTTTGACTTATGATGAGAAGCATGAAAATCTTGGTAAAGGGAAGTTAGAATCCATGTGGTATGGGCCTTTCATCGTGAGTAAAGTTTTGGAGAAAGGGGCCTATGATCTTGTATATTACGATTGGATACCTTTCGGGCAGCCTTGCAATGGGTTGTACCTAAAAAGGTACTATGCTTGAAGTCATTTATGTTATAGTACCTTGTATATATGTACATTGATTGAATTTTTGGTGTGGTTTTAGTATTTCAATATGGTTTTGAGTTTTTGTCAGTACTGTTTATACCATGTTTTGGTTATGCAGATCAAATGGATTTTTATGGTTTTGTTGATGGTGCTTGTTTTCATACCCTGAACCTCACTTCAGCTGCTTGGGTTTTGTATTCCCCAACTCATGACTTAGTCAGTTCAGAAGAAGTTTGTGTAGGTCCAGCCACCAATAACATCACCGAGTATCAAGCACTAATAGGTTTGTTGACCGAGGTTGCATCTCGGGACATAGATCACTTGGTAGTCTTCATGGAATCACAGTTAGAGTTTTTTCATTTGAACCATGTCTATGCCATATGAAACCATACACTCCTTCATCTTTTCTGAAGAGTGCGTTTGTTAGAAAGGTCATTTGAATCAATCACTTATCAACATATTCCTAGGTATTATAACATTGTTGTAGACTCATTGTCCAATTATATATTAGACTGGTATATTTCCCATATATAACTTTTTATAAATAAAACATGGTTCATTGTAAATAAAATAAACAGTAAAAGACATAAAAAATCATATAAATTTAATTCCACATTTGAACATAGATAAGCCGTCGTAAATAAGTCTGTATATCTATCTATATCTCTCTCTCTCTCTCTCTCTCTCTATATATATATATATATATATGAGTGTTTTACAAAAAATATGGTTTCGAGACCCTGACTAAAGCACACTAGATTTCATATGTACAAAATGAAAAAAATATTGAAGCTAGATAACTTTTAGTGTCTACATCATGTAGGATAACTACTCATGCTCATGGTAAGACATGATAGCTCTCACTACCCTCTGTATCAGGCAGTTGAATCAACATGATACTCCTGTTGTATGTCTCTGGTACCTCCTTGGGAGGTCGTCTATGGAAGCATATGAAGTATGAAGAGTTAACTGGTTGAGGTTCTCCTCCAACTCAGTCAACTCATTATCTCCTCGGTGTACAAAGCACCCCCCCCCCCGCTCTGCTGTCAATTGGGGATGAACCCCTAGGTCGTGCATCTCCTACATCTACATGAAATTTTTTGGTCTTGTTATCATTCATAAAAATTATAAAACATAAAATTCAAAAATAATCAATGTCTTGAAAATTCTTCTTACCAATATTGCCCCATTGGGCACATGTCAGTAAGGGTATATCAGGGTCTCCCCTAAATTTAGTACCAATGTATGCATAAACCTCAACCATGATGATTTGGTCATCTAACCAATGAAAAAATGCACTCCCATACTTGACCTCAACCCCACCTCCACCAATATGGGCCATGATCTCTACCCACCGCAACATGCAAGGGTCTCGATCTGTTAACTCGATGAAAGCCACCTGCGGCCTGAGAAGAGGTAGACGCTTGAAGAAGAAGGATGTCAAGTTGGTGCCATGACTAAACTATTTCAACTCCTTTGTCAACACTTAGTCAGTTGTTCCTTGAAGACACTCAGTAAATCCTTGGCCTAGTTATAGACTGTAGGTGCCATAGTCTCCAAGGCATAAAGCATGTGTGCTCAGGAAGCTCGATGATCCACTTGGATCCCTACAACCCACTGCATGGTAAAAATTAATTTTCAAAGAGGCAAATCCATCACTGCCTTGATGGGGATATTTTTCCCAAACATCTGAGTGCCCAAAAAATAGTGACGATTTATGAGCACCTGTGTTGTGACATCTCCCCATAGAGAACCTTTCAGTAAGATTGGCGCCCCATGCATGGATAAAACTATGAGTAAGTAGATGTATTCTACTTCCACAATAAGAACGTGGGACCCCACCTCAAAGTGTTGTTGCTTTGGGTTCCACATTCTTAGTATATATTCCAGTAGTCTCACATGAGACCTCATGCTTGGAACATGGAAGAATTTTAGGAGGCCACATCCCCATAAAGAATCTATAGAACCAGCATCTACTCCAGCCCTGGAATCATCATCCTCATGTTGCCTCTCCTTCCACACAACCATTTTGACCAAAGTGACCTTCCAAAACTAAAAATGAAGTATTAGAATGCATTATCAACCATTAAAAATACTTTAAAGACATTCTTTTGGCTTGGCCATTCATTATTTGGGAGCATCCTACGGCACCGATTCTATCTCTTTGAGACATAGCGACGACATCATCTTTATTGGCATGAAAACCATTGTTTTTCTTGGGCACTGCCTTTCCCGCAAAGGGAAAGAGCGTTACCCTATGAACGATTTTACCCTAGGGTAAAAACCTCAAAAGCTTAAAAAATTGCATGGAAAGGGAAAATGAAACCATAAAAATGCTAGGAATAGCTTTGGCTCTTACCTGGGGCTGATAGATCAAGAAATGGACAGTTGATGTCTTCAGAATCCTTGCCTAAAGTCTGCACACCAATAGCTCCAAATAGCTCTCTAACATGGTAAATAGTGAAATGGTAAGTTTTTTACTGTTTCATTGGTTTTTATATGAAATGTTTTTGGGATTTATTATTATTTTAATCACTTTTAATTATTTTTAATAAAATGCTCTTTTACATAGTCATTAAAAACTAGGTTTTTAAATATCTTGGAGATCTAATAGTCTTTTAAAAAGTTTTTGCAGGGGATGAAAGTTATAAATTTTTGGTTACGAGTATGTTTGTTTTTTACTCTTTTGTACTTCCATAAAATAGAAAAAGTCGTTGAGCGTTAATTTCAACATTTTGGTCATGCTCTTTAAACCCAATACCAAATTTTTGAGTCAACTTTTGCTTCTTTTAAGACTCATTAAACCCCTTCATCGTGAAAAGAAACCCTAATGGAGTTTTATTTAAGCTCTTTTTGGACTCCTTAAATGTGAAAATATCGCTAACTGAACTTGTCTTCTTCATGCTCATAAAAGTATTTTAGGAGTTGTCTTTTCAATGGTAGTTTATCTCTTTTTTGATTTGGATTGACTAATTACGAAAAAGGAACACTCTAGTTGATCTCATCTAGAATAGTTCTCTTGGGCATTATTTTATAGTTTTTCGGGCCCTAGAGACTAAATCATATGAAAAAGGACCATTTGGATTCTTGTTCTATTTTTGTTCAGACTCTCTAAACATGAATGATACCGAGTTAAATTTCAATGGACTCATTAAATCAAACACTGAAAGACCCTCTTTTGGGAATGAACCCCTCCTTTCTCAGGTTCGTGAAACATATGAGAATGGACTTATCTCCAGATAAGATAAAACGAGTGTTTGTTACCCTCTTTGAACTCGTAAAAACAAAAAGAGGCACTCATCAATCATGAAATTAAGGGAAGGGAACTATCTCATTTGCAATAAATGGCAGTTATTAGTCATATTTGATTATGGCATTTGTCTGCATTTCATTCAGTCAATTGGGTATTCAGCTTGCTTCCAAGCCGATCCACTTTCATGAGTCATGTCACTCCTTTGAGTCTTTCAAAGAATGCATCATCCACCATCACATTATATTTTGGTATCCTCTTGGTCAATTCAATGCTTCCAAGTATTCGTTCGTGTCACTCGATGTTCAAAGGAAAGTCATGTTGAGAGTTTGCATCTGCAATTTAAACTTTTGTGTCAGTTACCTTTGAGTTAGTCATATGGTTACATCATAGTCAAAATTCCAAAACTTTGTTCCAAGTTTTTTTTCATTGATGTGGGATTCATCATGGCCCTCCTTTGACGAGACTATTTCTTTCGACTTTAGCTCATCATCCAAGAATTAGCCTTGGAAACAAATTAGTACCTTGAGATATATATGCATCAATGATAGATTCTCTTGCTTTCGACATGGGTTCTCATCATTGAACTTTGATCGAAATATTAAACGTAGTGTTCGACATCATATCATCTATTCACACTCAGGATATTGTACTAGGGTACCTTGGTAATCATTGACATCAATGGTGATCTCCCTCACACTTGTTAACAGTTCTCATCATTGACTGGTAATCAAGTGGTTTCTACCATGTTCGACATCAAGACCTTGTAATCACATGAATAGAATCATACTTTGTGGAAGATGATACGAATACCTTGGGTATTTTTAAGCGCTCATTGCTTTCCCCAAGTTGCGATGGAGTATTTTTATGATTCCTAGAATGGATCCACATTTGTATGGTCGTGGTTGTGCTCAAATTTGTGTCCATATGACAGAGATATACATTGTATATTTGGTAGCTATGTCCAAGTTTGAGTTTATTTCACATGGTAAATAGAATTGAACCATGAAATATGCATTGAGAACCATGTCTATGGTTAGAAATATGAAAATGAATATCATATCTCATTTGTAGGCTAATGATTCCCTATGGAGGGTATGTGTGGCGGTTTGAGGACTTGAACATGGACCATGAGATTAGAGAAAAATGTTATGACCTAAGACCCTTATTTAACCTTATATCATAACATGGGTCTTGAAAACCATCCTTGGCGTGCCCTTCCTCAAAATGGAGAATATATCTCGCATGCAGGCTAAGATTCCCCATGTACCCTAAATTTAGACCTTAGCCCATGGTCCAAGCCATAGAAATAATCTCTAGTGTTAAAAATAATTAAATCGAGACCATATATTGCTTATAGTCCAAATGAAAATGTTATGGACTAAGGCTATGTCTTTTTACCTTGCCATTACTAGGACAAAAATCTCAACTATCATTGCTTACTATTATTGGATAAATAATTCCCTGTGCAGCTTTTGTCCACAAGCTAAATGAAAGTGCCATTTGAGCTTAAATAAACTACAATAGTTTGTGAATTCTTTAGTGGTGACGATGATAGGTATTCCTTTCCCTTGCAACAACTTGTGAATGCTTTAGTGGTGACGATAATAGGTATGCCTTTCCCTTACTTGTAGAGAAGGTTTATAGCACATGGATTGTAGGTTAACCCACATGTAGCTTGCTACATATTCAGAATTATGGGTCAAATCAAATTAGTTAAATAAAAAAAAAGAATAATATGAGGATATATGGAAACTTGTTTAAACCTCAACTTTCTATGAATTTTCATAACTATAGATGAAAATCAAAATACATATTCTCAAAAAGATGCCTAGTCTATTGGCATTCCCAACATAACATTCACCTCTCAGCCATATCTGTATATTTTTAGAGTCATTTTAATCAAGTATGAGAGACGGTTTAATCCATATGGCCTATTTTTAAATCTTAATTAAAGGATGTTGAGCATTAATAACTAGTATTTAGGCTTGTTTAAAACATGTTTAAATTGTTTGAAGTTGGAATGATAATTTTAGGTTATGGAGTTTTTATTTTTAACTCTTTATTAGATAATTAGGCCTGCTAATTATTTTTTAAGGTTGTTAATGTATTGTTCAACTTGACAGATCACAACAATGAGTTGATGGATTGTTGCACACAAACTTGGAGTTTCTAGGAGGTGCATCAAGACCCCATTCTAGCATGCGATCATCGTTGTGGGTTAGTGTTGGTACCTTAGGGTGTAGAAGGAACTCAACCCAAACATTATATCAGTAGCATGGAACCAATGTGGTAGAAGTGTAAGATGCATAACCTTCTCTAGTCATGCACTCTTCTACTTTTCATGGGCATGACATATGAGAGAGACGTGCGGAATAACTTGCAAACTTGAGGATCAAGTAGAAGGGAGTTGCTGATGAAAATGTGACAGTGGTCCCTTTGGGTGATGTCTGAAGCAAGAAAGTATGCCGTGCCTCCATGACCAAGACAAAGTGTGTGAACAAATGGGAATAGGAAATTACCAATTGCATCTTAGCGACATTATTTGGGATTTCTCATATGTTTCAATTTCATGCTCATATTTCTTTTAGTTCATATCCATCTACTCACATTTGAAAGTGAGGATTAATGTTTAGATGACAATTACCATTTTAAAAAACCTATAAGGTGAGTGATATATTTTAATCTTATAATTGTATATCCATTTGGATCATCCTTACCTTCCCTTGTATCTTCAAAATTCGAAGGAAACGTCATGAGCAAAGGTCACACACCTTACTCCATCAATACCATCATTGGGTAAGTACATTTGTTGAAATATTGTAACTTCAAAGGATATTCTAAATGTATTTTACTGATGCACCCCAAGGGAGATGTTATTATTCCCTCGTCAAGGTGTTACTATTGTATTTGGTCATCACAGATTCATGAGTTAAAGCCTCCACTGCTAGTCAGGTCAATAATACCCCAATGAATAATATATAATAATGTTTTGAGTCTTCCTAGGTGAAGTTGACCCAATCAGTTTAGTGCGACCAAATTGTTAGGGTAAAATTCAAGTGACTTAAAGTGTATAAATAGAGTAGTTGTATTCCTCATTATAAAATAGACTCACTCACTTGAGTATCGCATAGGAGAGAGAGAGAGACATACCAGCAAGGAGGAGAATACATGTTTTGGGTTTTATCGTATACATCTTATGTTGATGTAATTTTAACTTCAAAATGTATTCACTTGTATTTCTTATCTATTGTAACCTAATGTTTATTTTGGGATGTACTTATGTCATGTCATGCCCTGATGTTCCGATTGGGAAGATCTACAATGTAAACAAGTCATGTCAAGTCATTGTGGGTAACCCTCCTATTGTCTAAGGGTTAAATTCCCCGTAGTTCCGGGGCACTAGGGTTATTAGACTCTCCTAGAGAGGTCTACCCTAGTAGGGTTTTAGTCATGTTAGGATTAGTATAAATAGAGAGCTGGACTCTCTATTTAGTACACATCACATACACACTCAAGTGTAGCACATAGTTGAGGAAGGAGAAGACATTGGGGCTAGATAAGAAGAAGGTTACTACTGTCGGGAGATCACTTACTATTTTGGTGTTGATTCTATCTTGGAGGAAGTTGTAGGGTTTTCTCCATTTATGGTTTCCCCGAGGAAAAACACTGTGTTCATTGTCTCTTGTGTTTGATTGTTGTACTTGTTATTCTCTCAATTAAAGATCCTAATAATGCTAGCTACAGGAACTAGGGCTTCCTATTTTGTGGATCTCTCTC
Source organism: Pseudotsuga menziesii (assembly GCA_001517045.1). Lineage (NCBI taxonomy): Eukaryota > Viridiplantae > Streptophyta > Pinopsida > Pinales > Pinaceae > Pseudotsuga > Pseudotsuga menziesii. Next base: position 179,367 of record LPNX010741794.1, on the reverse strand, counting down.
CAGATATTTTTAGAAAAAGTAGGGTGGAATAACTCTCCTCCCTAGGGCACATATTTCTGTTGAAGCAGAATCCAATTCTAAGGTTTTTCAGTTTTGGACCCGACACTACTGCCAAAAATTAGGGATTTTCACAGAAGAGGAATTTTTTAGTGAGCCCAGGCCTGAATTGATCTCCTCCACAAAAGAAAAGTTAGGGATAAAATTCAAAGCAATTGGTTGGATAGAACTCCGAAAAAGCAAAACCCTAATTTTCTCCTGAACCAGCTCTGCAGGATTTTCAGCTCCAAATCCAGATCTGACATCTTGACCTGGTAAGATCTAAATCTTTTGTATTTCCATTTAAGGTTCTCAGTTAAGATGTCTCATCATACCAAGCTTGATGAAAATCTTGAGGGAGCTAATAACTTCCGATCTTGGAAGTATAGGATCTCCCTCGTCTTGGAAGAGAATTAGTTGGACTCTTACATCCATGAGGAGATTCCAGTTCCAGAGGGAGATGAGGCAAAGGCCTTATATAAGAAGAAGTTGGTTATGGAAAATAGAATCGTTGTTGATTCTATCAAGGATCATCTCATACCACAGGTGTCCTCTCTCAAGACACCTAAAGCTATGTTTGATTCCCTAACCAAATTGTTTGAAGGGAAGAACATAAACCGGAAAATGAATCTCAGAAACAAACTGAAGAATGTGAAGATTTAGAATATAGAAACAATCCAGTATTACTTCACAAGGGTCTCCCAAATCAAAGAACAACTAGAAGCAGTAGATGAAGAAGTGGAGAATGTAGAAATTGTGATGGCAACACTAAATGGCCTTCCTAGGTCATGGGATTCATTCATCCAAGGAATCTGTGCCAGAAAGAAGTTAGTCAAGTTCAGCAGACTATGGGAAGAATACTCTCAAGAAGAAGCTCAGATAGTAGCTCGAGAAGAGAAGATGGGAAGTGAAGATAAAGCTCTCATATTCCACTCCAAGAAAGGCAGAAGTAACTCTCATCACACCAAAGGTAAGAATCCTTACCATAAAGATAATAGTAGAAAGGACCTATCTAAATTAAGATGTTATACATGTGATGAAAGAGGACACTTTGAAAAAGACCGTTCTAAGAACAAGGTTCATTCTCATAAGAAGAAGGGAAACAAAAGAAGACATCATGCTCATGCTCCAAAGGATGATGAACCATCCAATAAAAGAACCAGATATGAAAGTGAATATTATTCCAGTGAAGATGAATATGTTTTGATTTCCGCTCTTACAGGAAACATTACTCATGGAAGCACTGATCGGCTTATAGATAGTGGGGCTTCCAAGAATATGACAGGATTCAAAGAATCCTTTGTAAAACTATCAGAACATTAATTACCTCATAAGGTGAAGCTAGGAGATGACTACCAATATCCAATAAAAGGTAGTGGGGAATCCTCCTATAAACTAGACTCTGGAAAGTCTATGATAATGAAGGAAGTTTTGTTTGTACCAGGACTCAAGAAGAACCTCCTCTCCATATCTATATTAGATGCAAAAGGAATGAGGGTTGCATTCATAGATGGTCAAGTCATCATGTGGCCAAAAGGAAAGACTATCGATGATGCGGTGGTGATTGGAGAACAAGAAGGATGGTTGTACAAATTAAAGGGCCATCTAGAACAAGCCTTGGTCCATGACACAGTAGAGCCAAGTGAACTTTGGCATAGAAGGCTTGCACATGTGCATTAAAGAGCACTACCAATTGAAAGCAAATATGTTGAAGGTATTCCATAATTCCAAGCAAAACATGATGGGGTCTGCAAAGGATGTGCGAAAGAAAAGAATACAAGGAAGACATTTCCTAGCAACGAAAGCAAAGACAAAGGAATTATAGAAATCATCCACTCTGATGTATGCAGTCCTATGTCTTCAAGTTCACTAAGCGGGTATGCATATTATGTTTCTTTCATTGATGATTTTTCTAGGAAGACATGGGTTTACTTCATGAAGAACAAAGACAGAGTATTCAGCAAGTTCAAGGAATTCAAAGCCTTGATCGAGAATCACACTGAAAAGAAGATCAATACTTTTCGATCAGATAATGGTGGAGAATTCACTTTGAATGAATTCAAAGAGCTATGTAAAGAATCAAGGATTAAGAGGGAGTTTTCCACTCCTTATAATCCACAACAGAATGGGATTGCAGAATGGAAGAACAAAACTATCATGGAAGTTGCAAGAGCTATGCTTCATGATCAAGATCTTCCTATGCATCTTTGGGTGAAAGCTGCCAGAACAGTTGCGTATGTACAGAACCGTACTCCACATAGAGTGCTCAAGAACAAGACTCTTGAAGAAGTCTTCTCTGGTAAGAAAACAAAAGTCATCCATCTCAGAATATTCAGTTGTCCTGTATACATGCACATTCCAAAAGAGAAGAGAAAAAAATTAGATCCTTCAGGAAAGAAGGGTATATTTGTGGGATACTCTGAAAGCTCAAAGGCTTATAGAATATATTTCCCAAGATACAAGAATATTGACATCAGCAAGGATGTGACATTTGATGAAGACACAACTTACAACAAATCCATAAAGAGACCTGTTGAAGAACCTGAAAAAGCAGAAGCACCCAGAATTCATGATACAATCATGAACGAAGAAACTCAAGAAGAAGATCGAGAATATGAAGAACCACAAAGACCTGTAGATCCATCTCTGGAAAAGAATCCTCATAAGAGGAAACCTACTTGGGTATGTGAAATTATCCAAGGTGTGAAAATATATGGGGCTCCAGAAGAGAATCACAGAGAAAGAAAGAGGACTAGATCCCGCTCCAGGTATGTAGCGTTACTATGTGATTTCATTGATAAAGAACCTTCTAGTTATGAAGAAGCGGCAGAACGGAAAGAATGGAAGGATGCTATGATCGAAGAGTACCAATCAATCATGAAGAATGATGTTTGGGATATTGTTCCAAGACCAGAAGGGAATTCAGTTGTAACTTCCAAATGGATCTACAAAATCAAGCATGTTGCAGACGGTAGCATTGAAAAATATAAAGCAAGATTTGTGGCTCAGGGTTTCTCTCAGAAGGAAGGAATAGATTATGAAGAAACCTTTGCACCTGTAGCCAGATACACTTCCATTAGATCAATACTTGCTCTAGCTGCAGTGATGAAATGGAAGATACACCAGATGGATGTCAAGACTGCTTTTTTGAATGGTGTAGTAGAAGAGGAAGTGTATGTAGAGTAGCCACTCGGTTTTGAGACACATGACAAGGAGTCTCATGTGTGTAGATTGAAGAAAGCCCTGTACGGTTTGAAACAAGCACCTAGGACATGGTACGATAGAATTGATAGATTTCTATCCAGTTTGGGCTTTACCAAGAGTAAAGCAGATTCCAACCTTTACTACAAGGTTGAAAATGGCAACCCAGTGATGCTTCTACTATATGTAGATGATCTGTTTGTAACAGGTATGGATGGGTTGATTGCTAATACGAAGAGAAAGCTTGCTACTGAGTTCAAAATGAAGGACTTGGGTATGATGCATTATTTTCTAGGTATGGAGGTGTGACAGAGTGCAGATGGAATTTTCCTTGGACAAGGGAAGTATGCAGTAGAGATCCTGAATAGGTTTCAGATGATGGACTACAAGGCTATGGGCACACCTATGGCATCGAACCTGAAGCTATTGAGCGATGATTCATCATAGTCAATTGATGCTATGATGTCTCATCAGATGATTGGGTCCTTGATGTACTTGATGAACACGAGACCAGATATTTGCTTTGCTATGAACACCTTGAGCCAGTTCCTGACATATCTGAGACATGTTTACTTGATTGCTGTAAAGCATATTCTGAGGTACCTGAGGGGTACAGTTGATTATGGGATCAAGTATGAGGCAAGTCAGAATATTAACCTGGAGGGTTATGTTGATTCAGATTGGGCAGGAAATGCCATCGATAGGAAGAGCACTTCAGGGTGTTGCTTCAGCATGGGATCAGGTGTGATCTCTTGGTTTAGCAGGAAGCAATCCTGTGTGGCACTAAGTACAGCTGAAGTAGAGTATGTCATAGCTTGTTCAGCTAGTTGTGAGGCAGTATGGCTGAGGAAGCTACTATCTAATTTATTTGATATCCAATTAGATGCTACTTGTATACATAGTGACAACGAGGGTTACGTAAAGTTGTCAGAGAATCCATTGTTCCATGACAAGTCGAAGCATATTGAGATCAAGTATCACTATATCAGGGATATGGTGCAAAGGGGAGTAGTGAAGCTCCATTATGTTGCAATGGATGATCAGATAGCTGATGTGTTGACAAAGCCATTGGCTAGGGTGAAGTTTGAGTACTTCAGGGAGAAGCTTGGTGTTCTCCAGATCGAGGTTCCCTCCAAAGGGAAGTGATGAGTCCGTGAGCCATTCGGACATGGTGAGAGGATTGGTTCCTTCCATGGTTAGATGTAAGGGCTAAGCCATTCTGTCATGGTGAGAGGATTGGTTCCTTCCATGTCAGATATGAGTGTTGAGCCATTCTGATATGACTATAGGATTGGTTCCTACATGATCAGATATAAGGGCTATTTCCATTCTTGGAATGGAGGTGCCTGGTCAGTTACCAGGAAAACTTAGTTTGAGACTGAGGGCCATTCTGATATGATTATGAGATGTGTTCTCATATGATCAGGTATGAGTGCATGGCCATTCTGATGTGATAGAGGGATGTGTTCCCACTTGATCAAATGTAAGGGCTGAGCCATTTTGTCATGGCTAAAGGATTAAGTTCCTTCCATTTTAGATGTGAGTTCTAGCTATTCCGATGAGTAGGTCGGATGTAAGGGCTACTGCCATTCTCTGGGAGAATGGAGGCACCTGGTCAGTTACTAGGTAGCTTAGTCTAGGACTGGGGGCCATTCTGACGTGATTGTAGGATTGGTTCCTACAAGATCAGATGTGAGTGCATGCCTTTTTTATGAGTAGATCATATGTAAGTCCAGAGCCCTTCCATCATGGTTGTAGGATGTGTTCCCACATGGGTGGATGTAAGTGCAGAGCCCTTCCATCACGGTTGCAGGATGTGTTCCCGCGTGGGTGGATGTAAGTGCAGAGCCCTTTCATCATGGTTGCAAGATGTGTTCCTACAGGGGTGAATGTAAGTGTAGAGCCCTCCCATCATGGTTGCAGGATGTGTTCCGCATGGGTGGATGTAAGTGCAGAGCTCTTTCATCATGGTTGCAGGATGTGTTCCCGCATGGGTGGAAGAGCAGAGCCTTTTTAACATGGTTGCAGGATGTGTTCCCGCATGGATAAATGTGAGTGCTAGGCCTTTCTGATATGACTATAGGATTGGTTCCTACATGATCAGATGTGAGTGCTGGGCGTGCCTTTCTAACGAGTAGGTCAGATGTAAGTGCTGGGTGAGCCATTCTGATGAGCAGGTCAGATATAAGTGCTAAAGAAGACCTACATGGAGGCTAGGCCTACAACTAGCATGAAAAAGGGATGGCTCTGTAGAACTTCCTGTGACGAGAAGAATCATGAGATAGCACCCGTGATGATCCAGTGATGATGATCCAAAAGTGATGATCCAAATTGAGTTATGATCCAGATCCAGTGATGATCCAGATCGAGTGATGAAGATGAATTGAAGATGCAGATGATGAGACGACCTAGAGAAGAAGACCAGTGATGAAAATTGTGTCGAGAGAATACCTTCCTAGTTAAGAGGGAGTGTTGATGTAATTGTAACTTCTGAATGTATTCACTTTTATTTCTTATCTATTGTAACCCAATGTTTATTCCGGGATGTACTTATGTCATGTCACACCCCGATGTTCCAATTGGGAAGATCTATAATGTAAACAAGTCATGTCAAGTCATTATGGGTAACCCTCCTATTGTCTAAGGGTTAAAGTCCCCGCAGTTTCGAGGCACTAGCGTTATTAGACTCTCCTAGAGAGGTTGACCCTAGTAGGGTTTTAGTCATGTTGGGATTAGTATAAATAGAGAGTTGGACTCTCTATTTAGTACACATCACATACACACTCAAGTGTAGTGCATAGTTGAGGAACAAGAAGATACTGGGGCTAGATAAGAAGAAGGTTGCTGTTGTCGGGAGATCACTTACTGTTTTGGGTTTTACTATTTTGGTGTTGATTCTATCTTTGAGGAAGTTGTGGGGTTTTCTCCGTTTATGGTTTCCCCGAGGAAAAACACTGTGTTCATTGTCTCTTGTGTTTGATTGCTGTACTTGTTATTCTCTTAGTTAAAGATCCTAATAATGCTAGCTTAATGTTGAAAAACTAACATCTTATACATAGGAAGTTTTGATATGTTTTCTTCCCCTTGAGGGTTTTCGAGGATAAATACTATGTCTATCTTGTGATTATTTTTCTTTCAGTGATTTTGCATATGCTACTATTGTGAATTTTGATTAAACACTAATGATATCTAGATTATCATATGAAATCTTAACATGGTATCAAATCTATCCTGAATATAATAACTTTCACAAGGTGAAACTCTCTCTCCTCTCCCTCCGGAAGAAATTAGGGTTTCTGCAAAGTTTGGAATTTTGAAGATCTTATTGCATAGAAAGTTGCACCTCCATAGAGCGCATCTATTGAGCCCAAGATTGAATTTTTTGGGTGGTTGAATCTCTGGGAAATCCAAACCATAGTTTGGCCCTAAACCAGAAATATACAAAAAACTAGAACCCTACTCTTGTGGGCTACCTAGACTCGAGATCCCCCCTTGTAGGATCTATCTTCAACCTCATCCATCATTTTCTCAATCATCCCTATCCTCCTAAGGGCTATAAATAGTATCTAATCCTCCATGGGTTGAAGGGAGAAAATTTATGTTGTTGCACTGAAGTTTTGGCTAAATCGAGGGTGAGCATAGAGAAGGCAAGTTGGAGCTTTGAGGACAAGACTTGGTTTGTGAGGAGGCATCACAACACTAAGGCAATGGTTGTAATATCTCTTCTTTCATATTAATGCAATGATGGTTTCTTTTCCATAAAATGTATTGTGTTATGATCACTCATTTTGTTATCAGAGTCCTTAGTCACTGATATAGAGTTGTAGATCAATTTCTGGTACTTTTAATCCTGTTTGTTGTTTGATGTGTTTATTGCAGGTATATCTATGGAGATCTAGCACCATATAAGACTTATGCATCATACTGCAGGATATATAAAACACTCATTCCATCTATCTATCAATTCTAGGGAAAGTTCGTATCCTTGTTATCACTCATTTGTTCTAGACCTTTACCATTCAGATATAGGGAAACAACTCCTGTCCGCAGGAGGTGAGAATTTATAGCAACAAATCTGGTGACTCCACTGGAGAAGACATTTAGATATTCTGATCTCTCTTGGTTTTAAATTCAGAACTTCTGATATTTCTTGGTTTCTAGTCTTTGTCTTTATTCCAAAACTTCAAATTTTTTCAAGTAATTAGATTTGCTAGTTTTTGGTGAGATTTGGGTTCAGTTTAACAAGATCTGCTAAGATCTGAAACATATTTACTTGCTATGCTTAAATTTCTTGTAATTTTCATGGTTTGATGCCAGTTATATGATACTTAACTTTCTCTGTTTTGCTCCTTTTCTTTTTTGAAACCTACAGGAGTCACCGTGCTTTCAGCAAGGACATTAAGCGGTTCCACCGCATATGCTCAATAGACAATAGGTGGTGCCACTGCTATGTTACAGTGGACAAAAGGCAGTTCCCGAGAGGTAACTCTTTGTCACCAACCTTCTGCAAGAGGTTCTAGGTAGGTTTTTATAACCCTTTTTTTTCAAAACTTTGTATGAGTGTATTTGTTTTCTAGATGTGTTTTCTGGCTTCATTATTGATGTTTGACTGTAAATTTAAAGATATGGAAAGTGGTAAAGGCTTATTTCATTTTGTTTTAAAAGAGCTATTTTGTTTTCATTCGTTTATCTACTTGCTATGCTTGGGTTTGATTTTTCGAAAAGAGTGCTTGGAAGTCATATTGTCAGATCTCTTTTTACTGCTAGATCAACTGAAAAGAAAAGTTTTGCTTTTGATCTCTCCATTTTTTTTCTTCATAGGTCCATGAAATATTTCTTTTTCTTTTGATTAGAAAAAAATTTGAGATTTGATCATAGTTAAAATTGAAGATGAACTAATGGACCTTGATTAGTTTCACAAAATTTGAAGAATTCATGTTATTCTTTTCTTTATATGCTCTTTCCTCACCAAAAATATCATAGGTTCATTTAGGTCTTTTCATATTTGAAGAATTTTAAAAAGAGTTTAGTTTTCCAAGTAGTAGTAGTACCTTTATTTTTGGAAAAGATATCTTACTTCATTTTTCTTTCAAGGTCAGTTATTAGAAGTTTGTTTCTTGTTTTCATTTAGAAAGATGGTTCATTGTGATTGTTTGGGATGTTTTGCTTATAGATGGAACATTACAGGAAATTTCAACTCAAAATGGGCCTTTTAACTCTAATTCAAATTCCATGTCATCATGTGTTAGCCAATGAAATTTCTTTAAATTTGAAATACCGTATAGGTCTTAAACACTTTTTTAATATAAATTTGGGGATAGGTATCATTAAAAAAACTACTTTTTTTGTTTGTATTTTCGACATATATCCCCATGTTTTTACTCAAATTTTGATCGGAAGAGCTTGTTGGATGTGGAATTAAATTTTGAATCCAATGAGTACCCACGCGGAATAATTTTAACAGACCCCTCTACACCAAAAACAAGAAATACCTAAAAAAACGTGATGATGAGAGTATGCCGAGTCCGTCAAAAGTATTTCAAGTATTTCTTGTTTTTGGGGTAGCGGGGTCCATCAAAAGTATGCCAAGTGGGTACTCGTTGGATGTGGAATTAAATTCTGCATCCAACAAGCTCTCTTGATCAAAATTTGAGTAAAAAAACAGGGAGATATGTCAAAAATACAAACAAAAAAGTAGTTTTTTCTTTTCTTTGTCCAAAATTAATAAATATTAGTTTATTATTTTAACTATTATTTTATTAATTTTTTTTAAGGAGGCCCATTTTGAGTTGAAATTTCCTCTAATCTCTCTCTCGCTCTCTCTCCTGTAAGTAGGGCATACCTCGAACGATAAAGTGAAAAATTTGCATAATCATGCTGCATGGTTTTACTTTTCTTTCCACACATCACGCATTCACCTAATCATTCAAGATAAAATTAACTCTAGTTCTAGGTTAAAATTTTTAGTAACTTGAGTGATAGGATAGAGACGTGTTCCAACATTGTAAAACATAAGAGCTATCTTTTTATAGCCTGCACTTCATCCCAAGGGCTTGTAGTTCTTCCATGTACCAACCGGTAAATAGAATGGCCTTTCATGTACCCTTGAAGTATATAGAAAGGTACTTCACGTGCTCAATAGTATATCAAAAGGATCTTGTCGAATGGTTGTGCATTAGATAACACTAACATGGATTTGAGCTCCCACATACGTTGCGTATATCGGGATACCCCTCTAGGATTAAACGAACTGAGAAAATCCTTTTGGTCATCTTGTTGGAGCAATACACCGAGAACAACACTTGGGGAGCTACTATGCATGTGTCATCTAGGTAGTTGGGTATTCAGGCAAGGGTACTGTCCCAATCCTCCTTGTCATGTTTTATTGTTGGACCTTGCAGTATATCACGAGTTGCGAATACTTGACAATCCTAGTGAGGAACGGACTTTTATCAGCCCCTCTTATCATTTAAGTTTGCATGTGACCTTTATCTTGCGAAGGAGTGATTTTTTGTGTGATTCTAGTTTTAAACCCTAGGTTAGGTTTTTAGTGACCAACAGTCTGGCTGAGTTACCTTTGAGATGATCTCAAAGGGTTCAAAGCTTACCGCCTGACCTTCCTCTTGTTATAAGAGAGAGCCCAATGGAAGCCACAGATCAAGGTGCCACTGTTGATTCTCATGTGGAAGGGAATTCAGTTGTGGAAGTGGGGAAGAATTCACTACTTATGATAATCCCTTGGTCGAACAACCTCCTACGACTGATACCAAATTTCATTTTCCAATGGAAGGTCGAGCTGGTTCGTCAACCTGGGATTCAATTACCCATCTGATGATACTGGGGGGGAGAATTTGGCCCTAATGCTCATTTCTGGAGAAATTATTTAGGTCAAACTAGTTTTGAATATGGGACTACTAGACTTTCCTTTTCTAATCCCATTAGGTAGGCTCACAACAGAATTTGAGCCCAAAATCCGACGGATGCATTGTCTGAACTTCGAAAGACATGCGTCTGTTATTCGACAACCGTGTTTTTTTTGTCGTCGGTGGGACTTCATCAGATATTCGAATCCATTTATAAACACATCGACAATTCAACAGAGTATAAAGAGAATATGGAGAAGTCATTCATCCATTAATCATCGAATGTATTACTTTTCCTCGTCGGACGTAGTGTCAAATATCTGACATATCAACATCGAATATCCGACATATCAACGTCGAATATCCGACATAACAATGTCAAAGATCTGACATATCGATGTCGAATATCTGACAGATCAATGTCAAATATTCTATGACCAACACTTACTAGAATGAAAAAATTTCGAGTTCATATCCGTGTGTAACGTCGGAGATTCGATGGATATAAGTAAAAAAAAAGAGAAATATCGACGACATTTGTCGTCGGTCTTATGGCATGATCGTCGAATATCATAGGATATCGTGGCTGTCGCCAAAACAAACATGTGGAGGATGTGTGGCATGGGGTGAATGAATGAAGTGGTGCACGTACCACATAGACACAGGAGACATCACAATGCAGACAGTATGGGCGATCATGAACATCATCGCAAATGAAGGAAGGAGGATTTGGGAGAACTGAAATTCAAGAGAATTAGAACCAGAGTACGTTAGATTAGACTCCCTAACCCAGGAACCTATTGTGAATTTTGGTTTTGTACTACAAGATGTACAAACCATAACAACCATGGAGTCTTATGCACCCCGTGCCAGAGCTGTGGAACTTACGTCAAGCCTATTCAGATCATGCGGGATGACGTTAATCTGGCCATGGGTGAGAGTTGAGGCAGATCAGGCTTGAGATTTAGAGCATTCCAACATGATTGTTTTCATCATGAAGAAGAGTGACTTGGCCAATGAGACAGATAATTCCTATAGTATATATAGGCACCAACTTATCTCTGACTTCATTCATCTCAGGAAAGAAATTTAGAGCTACGAGAGCCTCCAAGATAATTGCCCCCTCTACAGATAGGCTAATAACATGGACTCCACCGACGAGAATGAGCCTTGTTTCCCACAACATGGCCTAGAATCACTGGGACGCTGACTGAGGAGAGTTAAAGATGATGTGGATATTCAGAAGCACCAGCTTCGCTGACTCAAAGGAGTAGTGAGGGAACATTTTCAGCAGGGTGCATAGGACCTCCATGAAGTGAGATCAATTCAGAGGGGGTGAAATGATGTTGAGAAATCTCGACATCAGGAGCAATCCCATGCCATTCAGGAGCTCATGAATAGACTGACTCATGTCAATATTTAGGTAGTAACTATGGCCTTTGAATCCCGAGTGCAAAATGAAGTAGCTGACCAGAACATTGTTGATGGAAACTAGGGTTCCGGGACCTCTCTAGCGAAATAAACATGTATTTATGTTTTGTTGGCTACTAATGGGACAATATGTTTGTATACTTAGGAATATATCCATTATTAACTTAGATTCTCCTTTTGTTTACTACTGTGAATGCCATGAAGAAGACAATGTCAGATTCTCCTTTTGCTTACTATTGTGAATGCCATGAAGAAGACAATGTCAGTAAGTACATAATTTACACCTTACATAAGTAAGTATATAAGTTACATAAGCGATGTTGAACTTTGTATTCCAGGACTAATTCAAATGGTACTAATATCTTGGCACATAAAATGTTTCTGAGTATATTGATAAGAATGGATGCCAAACTAATATGAGATATCTGAATATATTGTGACCTTATACTTCTTGAGATAGATATGAATTTTGATCATAGTGTTCCTTGTCACCATTTGGTTTCTATTGTTGCAAGTCTTCATTTAATTCATTCTTGGCACACCTAAGCAACATTTGTTTGGTAAATCATTTGATAAATTAAATATCATGAGTATGATGACTTACTACAACCATCACTATCTTTCATTGTACATGCATCTAAGATAGAACTGATACAAATTGTCTCTTTGTTACCTTTTATATATGTCTTCATTAGTCCACTCTTGGAAATTCTTGTAAGGGATATTGGTTGACTATTCAGTTGCAGCCTAAGCATTTTGATTTCAGAAGTATATCACCTTGAAAAACATCTCCTCTAGCTAAATATTGTGCAATGCTTTAGATCAAACAAATTATCCTTCAATAAGTTATGAATGTTATTGGAAGTTTACCTTTGGTGCCTAGTCATATAGATCACAAGTGTGAAGATAATCTAAAGATGGCTTATGATTTTGGAAGTAATACTAGCTCATGATCATTGTTAGTATTTAAATGAATGTCTTTGGTTTGATAAAATGTTATTTACATTGAGGTAATGGTTGAGAATAGAGTTGCTTTGGACTAAATTGAACTTATAGTCAACACCATAGGATATAAATTGTGGATTAATTAATAAAGACTTACAACACAAGCTAACTCTTTATCAGGTCAATCTTTGTATTTAAAAACAATGGATGCCATAAAACTTGCTATTATACCTTTTAATCGATGTATTCTATTGTTTTATGATAATTCAATAATACTTATGAGAAAACACCTTATATGATATTTTTCTATATTGGTGTCTACTCATACAAGCATACATTAGGATATGTACAACTCTAGGTTATAACAGCTTGGAGCTTCTGCACATAATGGAAGAATTTGAGTGTGATATGATTTCTTGTACCAAAGTACGTTTGGTATATACAATTGTAAAGGGATAGAAGCATAGGTTCTCAGATTTTCCAAAGTATGACATGTACATTTTCCATTATTTCTACTAGGATGAAGTGAGTGACTGTGTATTAATTATGCATGAATCAAATGTAATAATTGTATATTAGTTCTATATGAATCAAATATTATAAACAAAATATTACCTAATTGTAAAGAGTGCATATTTGAATCAATGAAAACAATAAAACAACTTATGGAAAGAAAAACCACATAAGCTTGCAACTAGAACAATTGGTAGCTTTTGAATCTCGTTTCCTATAGTCCTTAGTAGCTCCAGGTGAGATTATTGGTTGTGTTACATCACAGTCTATCGGTGAAACAACTACTCAGATGATAAAAAATTGAGTATGGTAGACATTGCAGAAAATATGAACCTTGAGTTTGATGATGATTTGACATGCATTTTTAATGACGATAATGCATAAAAACTTATTCCTCATATACATATTATGAATGAAGAGGGTCCTAAAGGGGAATCACAAGACCAAAATTCCGAAGATGATGTATTTTTAAAGAAATTTAAAGTAACATGTTTACAAAATTGGCTCTCGGGGGAATTCCAAATATTAATAAAGTTTTTACCAAGTCTAGAAAAATCAACAAGTTTGATGAGAATTATGGATTTAAGCCTAAGACATAATGGATGCTATATACAAAAGGTGTCAATATGTTAGCTATGATGTGCCATGGAGATGTGGATGCTACTAGGACAACAAGTAATCACTTGATTGAGGTTATTGAAGTGCTTGGAATTGAGAACCATGTTTCAAAGAGAACTTGTTGCACAAATAATGATGGGGCCCACTTAGATATGAAGAGATAAGGTGTACATCCATACAAACAACTAATAGACTATATATTCATGTTCCTGAGATGTTCTTCATGTTCCTCTTCTATCTTGGAATAAATCATTATGTCATCCAAAAATACTATAATGAATATATCCAAAAATTCTTTGAACACACCATTCATCAAACACATGAATGTAGCTAGAGAATTCGTCAATCCAAAAGGTACTATTGTATATTCATAGTTCCCATACATATTCCCAAAGGTAGTATTACTAATAGTCTTCCAGCTATGGGGTAGTCATTCTGTGAGGATCTCTATAAACTAGCATTGTTCTTGGTACCATGTCGATTGTAAAATCAATGTCTCGTTTAGGAGGTAGCCTGATGCAGGAGCATAGGCTCATGAAGATGAAGTCATCCATGACTTCAAAAAAGTTAACTAAAAACTAAGGAGACCTAGAGTCTCACCTATGTAAATTTTCTTTATTTGATAAAAGCTGAATAATTTTGGATAAGGATACTGGATTTTTTCCACTTGTAAATGTTAGGGTTGAGTTAGTTAAGTAAGTAGAGTGATTCTAGCAGCCAGTTAGTGAGTCACTGATGAATCATAGGGGTTAGTTGATCTCAATAAGGGTTCTGTTCCTTTATTGTAGAATTTGGGGAAAACATAACTGCACTTGTATTTAATACAGTTGAATCATTAGGTTAGATAGTTTTTTTGGTTATCTCACGAGAGCTCTTAGTTGGCTCACAAAGCTGAGGGTAGCTTGAGGAGGCTTGTTTTAGCTCACAGAACTTGATATTTCATTGAAGCTTGAAGACTAGATAAATAGGAGGAGCTCAAAATTTTATTCTTGGAGCATATACAGAGATACAATTATCTGATTGTAAAGATCTATTTGAGGAATTCAGGTTTGAAAAAAAGGTTTATTGGTTTATTTGTAACTGATTTCTTATGCGGGATTGAGAAATTTGCAAATATATAGGTGTAATTATTGTTTTACATAGAGATTTATCAGTCTGCATATTGGGTTTGCACAGAGAAGAAGCTACATTGGGTTCTACAGCTTGAAATGGTTTAAATTTCAGTTACACGCATATGATCAATTGAAATAAGTGAAATTCAAATTAAATATTGAGATGCTATGCAAGTTTATGTGGAGAATTGCTGGTAGAATCATTGTTTTTATGTGCAGAAAGGATACACATAGTGAATATATGATCATTGAGTGTTTGGAAGATGGATCGACGATGTATAGGAGTTAGGTAACAAGTTCACAAACTCAACAAGGAAGATTAATTGGTGAATATATCGATGGTCGATAGAGCACAACGCAGTTGGAAGTGCACAGAGGTTAACGAGGACATGGTGGTGTGATGAAAACCAGAGTGGATTCATGGTTTTGTGACATGGCTTGACTGGGTTAGATATTGTAGTCAAAACTGTTCATACACCTGAAAAAATTTTAAAATTGCGATATGGCCTTGGTTGAGAGGACTTGGTCATATGTAACAAAATGAGGTTAGGGTAAAACGCTTTTCCTGTGAGAGTGATAGGCATGGTTCATGAAGATCTGTTCATGTGTAAAAAGAAAAGGAAGTAAGTGCCTTTTGTGTATTGCGACAGTAGGAAAACACTGAGGGTTAAAACCTATGGAGTTGAGGTCCTATGGAATGAGGCAAAGTGTTAAAGAGTGTTAGTATATTAGCGCTAAGACTATGGTTATGTGATATAGTTTAGAGAACAAATATATGAAGTGCTAGGGTGCTGGAAGGAAAGTGCTAGTGAAGTTGGGTGGAAAATTGGTGGAGGCTTCCAAAGATGAAGGGAGGACTAAACTAGTTAAGGTTTGCTAGTTTTAACTCTGTGCAAAATTTTGTTTCTAATTAACATAGACAAAAAAAGAAATTGGGTATGAAATTGCTCAATTTTTCTAAATACTTGAAAGTTTTAGAAATGGTTTAGTATTTCTTATATGTGTTCATGCATTTGGTGTATAATGGTGATATACACTTGAGACAAATCCTCACATGAAATCCTTAGAAGGAGATAGGCTATCATAGTCTAGGAACTTGTTGGAACACACCTTGAAATTTTTGCAACATGGGATTTTCTCCAATGCGAGGCTCCATATCAATGGATAATTCTTCCACATTGATCGCATACAATTGGTATCCATTATCGAGACATTTCTTCATTTGTATGGCTGATATTTTTCTTACTAAAATCGGCCTTGGAATTACTTTAACCTAAATGATTTTACCATCCTCATCCATGCACATCATACTTTTATTATGACAGTCAAGAATAGCATGATGCAATTCTATCCAGTCCATTCCAATAAACACATCATATGAACCAAGAGTAATGATATCCAAGTCATATTTGATATGACACCAATTCATTTCCAAACAACAATTTTTAACCAAGGTAATTTTCCTTTTCATCAAGGTAACCAAATCTCTACAATTTACCCATATGGCCAATATCTCTCCCATCCTTGTATCATTAAAAAGATACAATTTCAAAACCTAAAAATGTATGGAAAATACATTTAAAGACTAATTTTGGTACCTATTAGTGGTTGGTAATTCCCTTTCATGGCATTACCAATTTCCCTAGTACCTTCTTCTAGACCATGAATGGAATCTTCTTCCTACATGCTAGATTGGATCAAAGGTTTACTGTATTGGATGAATACTACTTACCTACATGATTGTTCTTCATCAACCCAAGGCCTTATTTCTCTTAAGATTATTTGCAATAAACAAACTGGAGAATCAATAGGTTATGGCTTCGTAGAGTTTGTAATCCATGCAGCAGCCAGATGGCTCTGCAAAATTACAATGGTGTACAGATGCTAAATGCTGAAAAAGTTTAGAGTCTAAATGTTGAGCACTGGTTGTCATTGATGACAAACCATAAATGACAAAGGAAGTCAAATATTGATTATATGGACAAAGGAGGATGATGACATGGCAAGAATGACATTAGATGTGGGAATTGGAGCCATTGGAACACCTAATGACCCAAATGACCCATTATTTGGTCATTTGTGCCTTCATGATAAATGAAGTCCACATACTTGGTAATAAAGGTAATTAGATGATGTGGATGGATTGAGAATACCATGCACTCGAAAAAAAGCCTTTTGACCCACACATTAGATGGTTTAATAGGCTTGAAGAAATGAAGATGATGTGTGCATTTGGGGTCTTGGAACCTTTGGGGATGACACTAGAGCAAAAGAAGATGAGGCACTCACACCATAAGTAGGAGAACAAGCCCTAAAGGCATATAAAGGAACCCTTAAATAACACCAAGTTTGATCATTAAATTGATAATTCATAGAAAAAATAAAACATTAAACTACACTCTCAACTTATTGAAGTCGGCTCAAATTTAAATAAAAATAAAAATCCTCTATGATAGGTCAACTCAAAAATTAATGGACCCGGTTTAAATATCCAGTGCACTTCATTAAAAAAAATTTGAGTTCTGTAAAATAGAGAACTGTCTGAGGAAATTCGGTTGCTATTTGAGGAAATTTTTGGAGGATAGATGGAGCTCTGATTTCGCTGATTCAAGAAAATTTCAAGGGTTGTATGAGAAACAGAACTGAGACAATTTCATGATGAAGATACTGTGAATGTTGACCATCATCCCCAAAAGTACGTAAATTACACATCCAACCAAAAGCACATAATTAAAGAGTTTGTAATTATTTGTTGGATGCTTTCTTTTGCTACCATGGTTAAAATAAGCAAAAATCACAGCCTTTGTCAATGACCATAGAATGTTTCTTGGTTAGAATTGATGGTACTGGTGTAGTTTTACATTAATGATACTTTCATATTCCATGGTTCAAGATTATTATATCATCACACCAAATGAAAAGAATTATGCCATAGAGGTTCCCTTCTTGGATGAGTCAGCTATTTAGAGGAGGCACATTACTAATATAAGGGATGGCAGTAGATCCTGATGCAGGTGTGTGTAGGCCTTGTTTTGTACCAGCATAGTCCATGACAACATTGACATGGAAGGTCATGTTGCAGAACAACCTTTTACTTTACAACCCTAAAATGCTACATATGTGTTACACTGCTACTGGAAACTGGGATGATGACTAAAAATCCGAGTAATGATGAGAGGAACGGGAGTAAAAAGATCATAGTATAAATCTTGTAGGAGATAGATTGCATCCTCAATCAAGAGAAATATATGTGGCATTGGAAACAATGGCTGGGAGATGAAGTATGCATGGTATTTGGTTTAGACAAATTCTGTGTTTCCAAAAGCCGAGAAGGATCTGATTGAAAACATGCTTTGTAGTCACAGTGAGAAGCTGGCCATTGCTTTTGGTCTTATCAGTACAAGCCCTGGAATTCCTCTCTATGTAGGAGTAAACTACTCTTGTACCAAATGGACACTCTTTCCAGCCACAAATTTGATGATAATCTGGTAGAAATTTCATACATGGGCATAACTATACCATGTTCTAGGATCCATGCATATGGGGGGGAAATGCTTATACATACAGGTATTTCCCAATTCTAAATTTATCCAGATCATTAAGGATCCAATCAGAAGTTTTATTTCATATCCAAGATTGTGAAGTGAAAAATTTGCAAGAGATGAAAACCATTTCTATCATTTTAAGTATGTGTTCTTGTAGAGATTAGCATTGTTGCTAGTTAGAAAAAGCACAAACCATAACCTTATTTAATGTGAAAACTACCAACTTGAGCATGGTCCTTCCCTAATTTAATAGTTTTGGTCTAGTCTTTGTTTATGTGTTCAAGATAATGAATTATTTGGAAAAGAAAGAGATTTAATATAGTCTTTGAAGAGAGTGTGCATCATCTTTTTGAGTTTAACTATAATAGTAAATTGACAGCTTTATTATTAATGTGGGATTCATATGTTTTAAAATTGAGTTGAGAAAAGGATGTTATGTGATTAATGTGTGCAAGCCATGTGAGCTCCTTTATTTGGTACAAATCTTTAAAGAAGGATTCACTGGCTGTAAATAGGAATTCCTAACACTCAGTTATGGCATCCTCTTTTATCTTTGGTTGTATATAGCTTATCACTTCATCTAATTTCTATATGATGAAGGGTGCAACCACACACAAAGAGAAACACATCATCTTTTTGTCAAATTTGAAACCTATTATTTTACTCTCTTTCATAATACAGTCCTTAGTACCTGATTGAGAGTTCATAAGAAAATCATTTACCAAATTCACTTTACCAACTAAGAAATTTTTTTAGCAATTCACCATGGGGTAATCATGTGATGAGTTCTCCCTTTGTGCAAGTTTTTGTCTCACCCATTCATATGCACTCATAGAGTAAAATTCACCCTAAACCAAATCTAACAGATTAATTTTTTGCAAAATCATATTTCCATTCGCAACATTGAAACATTCAGAAATTTTATAGAGTAATAGGGGTTAAATGGAAGGTATTTACTAATTTTTGGGGCATTGTAACCTCTCGACGACCTCTATGACCTCTTCTATGTGGCCTCTCAACCTCGACGACCCTTACAAAATATCTTTCCGAAAATGCAGATCCGGGATTGGTAAGGTAATTGAAAATGCAGTCTCTTGCCGAATTCTGCGACCTCTAGGCTCTATGCTTGGTGAGATAAGTGAAAATGGATTTGCACAACAGGGGAGGTAAGTGAAAATGAATTTGCGTGGTTGGGAAGGTAAGTGAGTTTGAAATTTTAGGTTTGTTTGTTATGTTTTATGTTTTAATATTTTTATTTAAATATTAAATATGCTTATTAGTTTTTACTTTTTATGTAATGTTTTTTTTATATATATTCAATATTTAATGTTTTTATATATCTAATTTATTTTTTTATGTAATGTTTTATATATATATATAATAAGGAAAATCAACCTAATAAGGATGATTATGGTGATCACCATGTTGATCTCATATGAAATGATGATGATCATGATGATGATGATCATGATGGTGATGACGACGATGACGGCGATGATGACAATGATGATGATGATGATGAAGATGATGGTGATGATGATGGTGATGATGGCGATGATGATGATGTTGATGACGATAACGACCATGATGATGATGATGATGATGATGTTGATGATGATGATGATGGTGGTGGTGGTGGTGGTGGTGGTGATCACCATGTTGATCTCATATGAAATGATGATGAAGATGATGATGATAATGATGATCATGACAACAACGATGATGAAGATGACAACGACAATGATGATAGTGATGATGATGATGACAATGATGATGATGTTGATGATGATGATCCATATATAAGACGATGATGATGATGTTGATGACGATGATGATGTTGTTGTCAATGATGATGATGATGATGTTGATGATGATGATGATGATGTTGATGTAGATTATGATGATGATGATGAGATGATGGTGATGTTGATGACGATGATGACCACGACGATGATGATGATGGTGGTGATCACCATGTTGATCTCATATGAAATGATGATGAAGATGATGATGATGATGATGATGATGATGATGACGACGACGATGATGACGATGGCGATGACAATAATGATGATGATGAAGGAGAAAGGGGTCTTCTAGTGGGTCAAATGAATCTAAAGGATCCACTAAGGGTCAAAGAGATTGATCACTATTCATCTCAAATCCAATGAATTTCTCTTCACTTGTCATTTCAAATCTGACAAACGATTTTCGGTGAAGTGACAGGAAGACTCATCGAAAAACCTACGCTGATGAAAGTTGAAAAATCGACGATTCTACAAGGTGAAAAAAATAAATCAAAAGGTACAGTATATTTCATCATTGCAATCTGACAAAAATGTAATTTAGGTCAGATGTCATCACATTTTGTCATCGAATTTTGGGCTCAAATCCTGTTGTGGTTTCATTGAATGAGGAAATGTTTAGAAGGGTCCAACCATCTATTGATCATTTACATAACCTTCAAGAGAACCTTGCGAACATCACTACTTCGCCTCTTCCTCATTGTGCATCTGTGTCTACCCTTTTACCTTGTATTTCGTAAACAACCCCTCCCGGATACCATCAACTTTCATTGTCTCAAGTAGCTCCTATTTTATCATCACCGACTCGAGGTTCGGTAGTTCCTGATCCAAGTCAACCCTCCAAACCTACTACTACAGTTCCAAATCTTGGTTCTTCTTCTAGTTCTCTCATATTTTCTACCACTAGGGGGAAACCCTAAACTCAAGTTGTTTCATTAGTTAGTGGATTCACTTCCAGTGCAAGACAGACCCCTACTATAGGACAATCAACAATCGTATTTCCTTCCATGAACACCAATATGGTTATTCCTCCTTCTAGTACAGGGAATCCCTCAGGGGTAAGACCTGCAACTAATCAACCTTCTTGGAGTTATACTTACCTAAGAAACCAATCACCTGTAAGCAATGTGAATTATCAACCTACATCTTCAGGGATTGTTTATCCTGGAATTCCTTACCCCGGAAAGATGTTTACGCCATGATGGAAACCTAATTGGTCATATATGACTATGCCTAGAGGGACACCTATGAATACTGCTGGAGGTTATGGAGGGCCACCTTTTGGAGGACCACCTCATAGAGGCCCGCATTTTGGACTTCCACCTGGTGGAGGTCCATATTCTAGAGGACCAGCACATGGAGGACCACCTTTTGGGGGACCACCACCCGGGGGGGAAACTTCTTAGGAACCACCACTAGGGGGACCCCCTTCTGAAGGAACAACACCTGAAGGACCACCATCAAAGGGATACACCTCCTGGAGAACCACCTTTGGGGAGACCACCACCTGTAGGACCACTTTTTAGAGGGCCACCTCCTCCTAGATGCTCTCCTCCATTTGACATATATTCGAGAGGATCATATGCAAATACACCACCCCAACAACAAGTGTATCAATCAGATTATGGTCCTACTGGTATACAGATGCCATATCATTTTACCAGTATGTTCAACCTAACCAACAACTTCTATTTTTGGCAACTTTGGACTTTCCTAATCTGTCCAAGTTAATCAACGATCCCATCCAACATAACCCTTCATGGGCTACAATTCTAGTTAAGTTACCATCAAACATTCCAGAGTTTGATGGGAAGCAGGGAGAGGATCCAAAAAATCACGTTATGGCATTCTATCTATGGTGTTATTCTAACTCCTTGATGGATGATTCGGTCTATTTTAGGCTCCTCTAGCGAACTTTGACTAGTACGGCTACCAAGTGGTACATTGAGCTTCTACAACATTCGTTTGTGGACTTCAACTCATTAGAAACAATTTTTATTACTCATTTCCAGATGCCTATTCGTTACGAGACTGGTACGGATCTTTTAGAGTCACTTCGTCAAAACACTTCCACCCATACATCAGATCATGTTCATGAGTGGAGGAGATGACGAAGGATTATTAAATCTCCTATCCCAAACCAAGCACCTTGCATGATGTCTACACTTAAGGTAATCCAAAGTTTCCCTACGCAAGGCAAAAACTTGTTGACGGATTTAGGGCCCTTAGATGTGGATAACACTAATTTGATTCATTTTAATGTGGAGAATCACAAGTCCAAATTACCCCATCAGCTCGCTTTACAAATCGCAACCAAAGCAGTTGGGAGAAAGGTCCATTGGACCATGTTCGATGAAGGGAAATCCACCTTAGTATTGTCTGTGTCTTTCTTGAGAGCCAGTGGTTGTCCAGAACTTACAAAGTCACCCAGAACTTGGAAATCTTTCGATAGATGAGGTTTCCAACCTCATGGTCTGTTATCGGCTCGTTCGATCGAGCTTGGGGGAAAGAATATTTCCATTCAAGTGGAGGTAGTCGGTGGTCCATTAGATTACAATATTCTATTGGGGGGGAACAGGTTCTATGCTATGATGATTTTCACTTCAACAATTTTTCGTACTCTCTAATTTTCTCACTTAGGGAAGATTGTGACCATTGATCACCTTGATTTTTGTTCACCAGATGTTATTTCCCCCAATACAAACAATATTCCTATGTTAGGGAAATCCCCTATTTCTTATCAATCGGTTGGGGTAGGAATATTGAAGGATTAAACCATTATGGGTGTGTTTCCCCCAACCCCTCCTAGTACGGATGTGGAAACTGTGAACATGATATCCAAAATTGGCCACAGTTCTAGAGTTAAAGAAGTTGTTGAGACTTATTCTCTAGGCCCTTATGAAGCGATCTACAATGCTATTCAATATGTTTCTGATTTACACTATGATGATCGTCATCTAGTGTCATCAGATCAATACCACCTACCCTATTGGTTATATTCCCCTCCCCCCGCTCTAGATTGTCTCTCGTAGACTTTCCTATCGGATGAATCTATTATGGAGATCATGAGCGTGGATGAACATGTATGGGAAGATCATCATCATAGATCCTCTTTCCTTCCCAATGCCTATTCAGCAGATCATGATTTTGTTTCTCTCATTAGTTCTGATATTGTCAAAAATTCTCAGACACATGTATTGTTACAAGGAAGTAATTCTGAAGGAAACGTATGTAACATTAATCACACAACTCCCATTGACATATCATCGAAGCACAAAACTGTTGAACATGTTCATGTAGGCCAGAACTATTCAACTGAAGAAACTGAAAAGTATAGAGCTCTTTTCAAAGAGTTTTGAGATGTTTTTCCCTGGATGTATGAAGAGATTCCTGGGATTGATCCATCCATCGTTGTACACAAAATTAAGACTTGCCCCATGCCGAGACCAGTCTGACAAAAAATAATTCAAGTCCATCCTAAGAAGGATGCGGCAATAAAATCTGAGGTCGAGAAAATTCTGAAAGTAGGTTTTATCTATCCCGTACTACTCACTGAGTGGGTATCTAATATTGTCCTTGCAACTAAGAAACAAGGCACTATTGGGGTTTACATCGATTTTTTAGAATTGAATAGAGCTTGTCCCAAGGAAAAATTTCCCACTCCACATATCGATCAAATCATTGATAACTATGCTGGGAGCACCATCTTCTCATTTATGGATGGCTTTGCTGGCAATAATCAGATAGAAATTTTACCCGCTGACCAGCATAAGACAACATTCATTTGTACATGGGGAACCTTTTTCCTATTGGAATTTACCCTTTGGTTTGAAAAACGTCGGAGCTACATTCCAGCGTGCCATGTCCTATGCTTTTCACGATATTAAACACATTGTGGAATCATATCTGGATGACCTCCCTGCTCATTCACATCAATGTGAGGATCATCTAGGTAATCTTAGTGACATTTTCCTTCGATGTCATCATTATCACATTCGGCTTAATCCACACAAGTGTGTTTTTTGTGTTAAGACTAGACATCTTCTTGGCTTTGTGGTTTCCAAAGATGGCATCTGGATAGATCCTTTGAAGATAGCTGTTATTTTGGCCTTAGCCGCCCCAACTAATATCACTGAACTCCAAAGTTTGCAAGGGAAGGCAAACTTTCTTCGTTGTTTTGTGTGCAAATTTGCAGAAAAACCACATAGTTATATGTTTCTCCTTAATAAGAACACTCTGTCTTTTAGGATGACCAAGCCCAATGAGCTTTTGATAATTTGAAACACGCTCTGACACATTCACCATTGTTGCACCCCCCATATTATTCAAAAGACTTTATGATGTATTTTTCCTCCTCCACTATTACCATCGGTACGGTTATAGTGCAGGAAGATATCAATGGCCAAGAACATGTGATTTACTATCTAAGTAAGAGTCTCATTGACTCTGAAACTCATTATTCACATGTAGAGAAGCTGGATTTGGCCATAGTCATTGCTGCGCAAAGATTTTGTCACTACATTTTACTTGCACCACATCCATTCTCGCTAATCAAAACCCTATGTATTACATTTTGAATCTTCAAGTACCAGGGGGC
The DNA here is from genome assembly GCA_001517045.1 of Pseudotsuga menziesii. Lineage (NCBI taxonomy): Eukaryota > Viridiplantae > Streptophyta > Pinopsida > Pinales > Pinaceae > Pseudotsuga > Pseudotsuga menziesii. Next base: position 154,701 of record LPNX010741794.1, on the reverse strand, counting down.
AATTATTCCCATTGGATCGTCATCCTGCAGGATTTGATCTCGATTTCGCTAAGCCTACTTCCAAGAAGTCCTTATTTTTCACGGAGTTAATGTGTGACCTTCCCTATGCTCTCATGGAAGCTGAGCCCAATGATTCATTTTTGGATGAATTTTTCTTCTTGATTAGCACAACCGATCCTTGTTATGGAGATATGATCATATATCTCTAGACCTAAAGGTTTCAACCTGGTATGCCACCGTGACAATCGTTGATGCATCCATCACCACAAAAACTATAACTCATTTTAAATGACATGTTATATCGTTGTGGTATTGAATTCGTTCTTCGACGATGTCTTACAAACGAAGAGGTTGAAAAAGTTTTAAATGATTGCAACTCTAGTGCATGTGGTGGTCATGTTTTTGGGATGGCTACAACTCAAAAAATACTTCACGCTAGGTATTTTTGGCTTTCAATCTTCAAATATTGTCATGAGGCAATTAAAAAGTGCCTACCATGTCAATGTTTTTATCTGAAAAAGCACACCCACCCTGCTCCTTTACACCTCGTCATTGTTGTTGGCCCTTTCTCCAAATGGGGGATAGATTTTATGCAATGTAATCCTACCTCAGTCAGACGGCATGGTTACATCATTGTAGCTGTTGATTATTTTACAAAATGGGATGAGGAAATGCCTACATATGCATAGGATGGTCAGACTACCACCCTCTTTTTGTTCAATCACATAATAATTATGTTTGGAGTTCCACAAGCCATAGTTATTGATCATGAGTCCCATTTCTGTAATCAGATGATGGCTGAGTTGAGTCCTAAGCTGGGTTTTTGTCATGAAAACTCAGATCCTTATTATACGCAAGCTAACGGTCAAGTCGAGGCCATTAAATTTTTTTTGAAGACTATGTTGTGTAGAATGGTTGGAGATCATAAATCCAACTGGCACTTGACTTTGTTTTCTACACTATGGGCTTATAGGACTTCAGTTAAAACAACAACTGGTCTCACACTGTTTCAATTGGTCTATGGAATGGAAGCTGTCTTGCCTATTGAATGTGAGATCCCGCAACTCAAGCTCACATTTGAGCTTCTCCCAAACACTTCTGTTGAAGAAGAACAATTTTTGTATTGAAAAATATTGAAGAGAATCAGAGAGATCCTGCCTTGGCTAATGAGGCAAATAAAAAAACCATCAAGGATCAATATGATAAATCCATTCAACCTCATGTGTTTAATGAAAGTGACATGGTTTTGACTTATGATGAGAAGCATGACAAGCTTGGTAAAGGGAAGTTAGAATCCATGTGGTATGGGTCTTTCATCGTGAGTAAAGTTTTAGAGAAAGGGGCCTATGATCTTGTAGATTACGATTGGATACCTTTCGGGCAACCTCGCAATGGGTAGTACCTAAAAAGGTACTATGCTTGAAGTCATTTATGTTATTGTACCTTGTATATATGTACATTGATTGAATTTTTGGTGTGGTTTTAATATTTCAATATGGTTTTGAGTTTTTGTCAGTACTGTTTATACCATTTTTTGGTTATGCAGATCAAATCGATTTTTATGGATTTTTAGAAGGTGCTTGTCGTCATACCCTGAACCTCGCTTTAGTTGCTTGGGTTTTGTATTCCCCAGCTCCTGACTTAGTTAGTTCAGGAGTAGTTTGTGTAGGTCTAGCCACCACTAACATTAGCGAGTATCAAGCACTAATAGGTTTGTTGACCGAGGTTGCATCTCGGGACATAGATCACTTGGTAGTCTTCATGGACTCACAGTTAGTGTTTTTTCATTTGAACCATGTCTATGCCATTTGAAACCCTACACTCCTTCATCTTTTTCGAAGAGTGCATTTGTTAGAAAGGTCATTTGAATCAATCACTTATCGACATATTCCTAGGTCTTATAACATTGTTGCAGACTCATTATGCAATTATATATTAGACTGGTATATTTCACATACATAACTTTTTTATAAATAAAACATGGTTCATTGTAAATAAAATAAACAGTAAAAGACNATATATATATATATATATATATATATATATATATATATAAGTGTTTTACAAAAAATATGGTCTCGAGACCCCGACTGAAGCACACTAGATTTCATATATACAAAATGAAAAAAATATTGAAGCTAGATAGCTTTCAGTGTCTACAGCATGTAGGATAACTAGCGATGCTCATGATAGCTCACGCTACCCTCTGTATCAGGCAGTTGAATCAACCTGATACCCCTATTCTATGTCTCTGATACCTCCTAGGGAGGTCGTCTATGGAAGCATATGGAGTATCAAGAGTTAACCAATTGAGGTTCTCCTCCAACTCAGTCAACTCATTATCTCCTCGGTGTACAAAGCCCCCCCCCCCCCGCTCTGCTGTCAATTGGGGATGAACCCCTAGGTCGTGCATCTCCTACATCTACATGAAATTTTTTGGTCTTGTTATCATTCATAAAAATTATAAAACATAAAATTCAAAAATAATCAATGTCTTGAGTATTCTTCTTACCGATATCGCCCCATTGGGCACATGTCAGTAAGGGTAGATCAGGGTCTCCCCTAAAGTTAGTACCAGTGTATGCATAATCCTCAACCATGAGGAGTTGGTCATCTAACCAATGGAAAAATGCACTCCCATACTTGACCTCAGCCCCACCTCCACCAATACGGGCCATGATCTCTACCCACCACAACATGTGAGGGTATCGATCTCTCAGCTCGGTGAAAGCTACCCACGACCTAAGAAGAGGTACATGCTCAAAGAAGAAGGATGCCAAGTTGGTGCCATTACTAAACTGTTTCAACTCCTCTGCTGACACTTAGTCAGTTATTCCTTGAAGACACTCAGTAAATCCTCGACCCAGTTATAGACTGTAGGTGCCATAGCCTCCAAGGCATAAAACATATGTGCTCGAGAAGCCCGATGAGCCACTTGGCTCCCTACAACCCATTGCATGGTAAAAATTACTTTTCAAAGAGGCAAATCCATCATTGCCTTGATGGGGATATTTTTCCCAGACATCTGAGTGCCCAAAAAATAGTGATGATTTATAAGCTCTGGTGTCATGACATCTCCCACTAGAGAACCTGTTAGTAATATTGGTTCCCCAGGCATGGATAAAACTATGAGGAAGTAAATGTATTCTACTTCCACAGTAAGAATGTGGGCCCCACCTCGAAGTGTTGTTGCTTTGGGTTCCATATTCTTAGTATATATTCTAGTAGTCTCACATGAGACCTCATGCTTGGAACATGGAAGAATTTTAGGAGGCCACATCCCCATAAAGAATCTATAGAACCAGCATCTACTCCAGCCCTAGAATCATCATCCTCATGTTGCCTCTCCTTCCACACAACCATTTTGACCAAAGTGACCTTCCAAAACTAAAAAATGAAGTATTAGAATGCATTATCAACCATTAAAAATACTTTAAAGACATTCTTTTGGCTTGACCATTCATCATTTGGGAGCATCCTGCGGCACTGCTTCTATCTCTTTGAGACATAGCGATGGCATCATCTTTATCGACGTGAAAACCACGGTTTGGCTCTTACCTGGAGCTGACAGATCGAGAAATGGATGGTTGATGTCTTCGGAATCCTTGCCTAAATTCTGCACACCAATAGCTCCAAATAGCTCTCCAACTTGGTAAATAGTGAAATGGTAAGTTTTTTACTATTTCATTGGTTTTTATATGAAATGTTTTTGGGATTTATTATTATTTTACTCACTTTTAATTATTTTTAATAAAATTCCCTTTTACATAGTCATTAAAAACTAGGTTTTTAAATATTTTGGAGATCTAATAGTCTTTTAAAAAGTTTTTGCAGGGGATGAAAGTTATAAATTTTTGGTTACGAGTATGTTTGTTTTTTACTTTTTTGTACTTCCATAAAATAGAAAAAGTCATTGAACGTTAATTTTGACATTTTGGTCGTGCTCTTTAAACTCAATACCAATTTTTTGAGTCAGCTTTTGCTTCTTTTTAGACTCGTTAAACCCCTTCATTGTGAAAAGAAACCCTAATGGAGTCTTCTTTAAGCTCTTTTTGGACTCCTTAAATGTGAAAATATCACTAAGTGAACTTGTATTCTTCATGCTCATAAAAGTATTTTAGGAGTTGTCTTTTCAATGGTAGTTTATCTCTTTTTCAATTTGGATTGACTAATTACAAAAAAGGAACACTCTAGTTGATCTCATCTAGAATAGTTCTCTTGGGCATTATTTTATACTTTTTCAGGCCCTAGAGACTAAATCATATGAAAAAGGACCATTTGGATTCTTCTTCTATTTTTGTTCAGACTCTCTAAACATGAATGATACCGAGTTAAATTTCAATGGACTCATTAAATCAAACACTAAAAGACCCTCTTTTGGGAATGAACCCCTCCTTTCTCAGGTTTGTGAAACATATGAGAATGGACTTATCTCTAGATAAGATACAACAAGCATTTGTTACCCTCTTTGAACTCATAAAAACAAAAAGAGGCACTCATCAATCATGAAATTAAGGGAAGGGAACTATCTCATTTGCAATAAATGGTAGTTATTAGTCATATTTGATTATGGCATTTTTCTACATTTCATTCAGTCAATTAGGTATTCAGCTTGCTTCGAAGTCGATCCACTTTCATGAGTCACGTCACTCCTTTGAGTCTTTCAAAGAATGCATCATCCACCATCGCATTATGTTTTGGTATCCTCCTGGTCAAGTCAATGCTTCCAAGTATTCGGTCGTGTAGCCTGATGTTCAAAGTAAAGTCATGTTGAGAGTTTGCATCTGCAGTTTAAACTTTTGTGTTAGTTACCTTTGATTTAGTTGTATGGTTAGATCATAGTCAAAATTCCAAAACTTTGTTTCGATTTTTGTGTCATCGATGTGGGATTCATCATGGCCCTCCTTTGACGAGACTACTGCTTTTGACTTTAGCTCATCATCCAAGAATTAGTCTTGGAAACAAATTAGTACCTTGAGATATATATGCATCAATGATAGATTCTCTCACTTTCGACATGGGTTCTCATCATTGAACTTTGATATAAATATTCGATCGAGTGTTCGACATCATATCATCTATTCACACTCAGGATATTGTACTAGGGTACCTTGGTAATCATTGAAATCAATGGTGATCTCCCTCACACTTGTTAATGGGTCTCATCATTGACTGGTAATCAAGTGGTTTCTACCATGTTCGACGTCAAGACCTTGTAATCATATAGATAGAATCGTACTTTGTGGAAGATGATACGAATACCCTGGGTATTTTTTAAGCGCTCATTGCTTTCCCCAAGTTGTGATGGATTATTTGTATGAGTCCTAGCATGGATCCACATTTGTATGGTCGTGGTTGTTCTCAAATTTGTGTCCATATGACAGAGATATACATTGTATATTTGGTATCTATGTCCAAGTTTGAGTTTATTTCACATGGATCTATGTTGTATTCTAGTACCCATGTTTATTCATCTCTCTCATGGATGTTCCTTGTATTGGTCTACAGCCATGATGAAGGGTCATTTGGATATGATTCAAAAGTATCGATGCATTGTAGAATCCGGGTTGATGATGATCTACGATCAAGCAATTTTTTGTCTTGAAGTGATAACTTTCTCTTACAAATCTCTCGCCTATCATATCCCTCTAACCTCATGATTTGGGGGGGATTCTGTTACACACAATTATCGTCACCATCATGTGTTGAGGCCCAAAACATCATAAATTGTCTTCAATCCCTAAAATTTGAAGTTGGACAATGGCAAAGACTCTTGTTTTCATACCTGAGTCCGCCATTGCTTCTTCCCTTTATGCAATAAGAGTTACCCTCTTCAGAAATGCCTCTTGTCTCTTGACAATGAGCGATGCCACCGCCTTTACCCTTTGATCAATAATAGGTTCCAACTTGGTAATTCTATGTCTACATAGTGAAAGAGCAGTGCTCAAGTTTCAAAAGGAAAAAGAGATGATTCATGAAGCTTCTTGAAGGAAATCTTCATGGCACCCTCATCCCTACTCTTGTGGACTACCTAGACTTGAGATACGCCCTAGTAATATCTCCCTTCAACCTCATATATCATTTTCTCAACCATCCCTATCCTCCCAAGGGCTATAAATACTAGCTCATCCTCCATGGGTTGCAGGGAGAAAAGATATGTTGTTGCACTGAAGTTCTAGCCAAATATAAGGTGAGCATAGAGAAGTCAACTTGGAGCTTCGAGGATAAGACTTGGTTTATGAGGAGGAATTACAACACTAAGACAATGGTTTTAATTGCTCTTATTTCATCTTAATGCAATAATGGTTTCTTTCTTATAAAATGTATTGTGTTATGATCACTCATTTTGTTATCAGATTCCTTAGTCACTGATATAGAGTTGTAGATCACTTTTTGGTACTGCAGGATAGATAAAAGAGCCATTCCAGATATCTGTCAATTATAGGGAAAGTGCTTATCCTTGTTATCACTCATTTGTTCTAGACTTATACCATTCGAATCTAGGGAAACAACTCATGTCCGCAGGAGGTGAGAATTCCCAGCAACAGAAGACACCAAATCAAATGTATGATGCACTTTCCAAAATGTATGAGGGGAGGAACATCAACAAAAAGATGAATTTGAGAGCTCAACTAAAGGGAACCAAGATGAGTAAAGGAGAATCAATTCAAGATTACTTCATAAGGGTCTCCAATCTTAGGGAACAACTAAGTGCTATTGGAGACACCCTTTATAAGGATGAACTAGCTATGACTGCTCTCAATAGTCTCACTAGACCTTGGGATTCATTCATATAGACTTTGTGTGCCGGAAAAGAAAGTATGAATTTTGACATTGTATGGGAAGATTGCATTCAAGAAGAAGCTAAAAGAGAAGCTCTACTTAGAGAAGATGATCAAGCTCTAGCAATCCATAATAATGTAATAAAATAATCAAAATTCCAGAATGGTAGTCATAAACCTTCAAAGAATAAGTTTCAAAAGAAAAGATTAAACAATTAGAAGAAATATTACTCAAAGTATCAATGATATAACTGTCATAAGATAGGACACCTTTCCAAAGAGTGTCCATCATAATCAAAGAAGAAAAAAAACAAAAGACATCATGCTCATCTAGCTGAATATGAGGAAGAAGAAAAAATACCTCGAAAGAGACTAATAAAAGAAGAAGATGTAGAAGAATATGTATTATTCTCTGCACTCTCTGGGTTTGTAACACCTGGAGAAGATGCATGGATTATTGATAATGGTGCTTCAAAGAACATGATAAGGAACAAGCAAACTCTTTCAATACTTGAAGAAAATATCTCTCCTTAGAAAGTATCATTAGGAGATGACTATAAATATCCCATCGAAGGTATTGGTGAATCAAGCTACAAGATTTAATTTGGAACTTCCATGAAGATGAAGGAAGTACTATATGTACCAGGTTTGAAAAAGAACCTACTTTCCATCTCAACACTAGATAAGAAAGGATATAGAGTTTCTTTCATAGATGGACAAGTACTTATGTGGTCCACATGAAATACACTTGAAGATGTTGTGGCTATTTGTGAAGAAGAAGGAGGATTGTACAAACTCAAAGGACATCTAGAGGCAGCCCTTATCCATGATACCACTAGCTCAAGTGAACTATAGCATAGGAGGCTTGCTCACATCAACAACAAAGAACTTCCCTATGTGATCAAGGTAGTAACAGAGTTACCATATCTGAAGATTGATCATGAAGGAACTTACAAAGGATGTGCAAGAGGAAATAACATCAAGAATCCCTTTTTGAAAAGTGAAACAAAGACTAAAGGTAAGTTGGAATTAATTCACACTGATGTATGTGGTCCTATTCCCTCCACATATTTAAGTGGATATGAATATTATGTCACATTTATTGAAGACTATTCAAGAAATATATGGATATACTTCTTGAAGACCAAGAGTGAAGTGTTCAGGAAATTCAAGGAATTCAAAGCCTTGATAAAGAACCATTCAGAAAGAAGAATGAAGACACTGTGATCATATAATGGTGGAGAATATACTTCAAAATAATTTGAAGAATTCTACAAGCATGAAGGAAGGGAACTAACCACTCCCTAAAATCCTCAACAAAATGGTGTTTTGTAAAGAAAGAATAGAACCATTATGGAAGTAGTGAAAACAATGATTCATGACCAAGACCGCCCCATGAACCAGTGGCATGAAGCAGCAAGAACAACCATGTATGTGCAAGTTATATTATCTCACAGCTCTCTTGGATTCAATATTCCTGAAGAAATGTATACATGAAATAAACCTGAAGTGAGCCATATCAAGAGATTTGGTTGTCCAGTATATGTACATATTCCGAAAGAGAAGAAAACCAAGTTGGATCCCTCTGGAAAAAAGGGAATATTTGTTGGATACTGTGAAGTCTCTAAAGCCTTCAGGATATACATTTCAGGATTCCATCATACTGATATTAGTAGGGATGTAACATTTAATGAAGAGACAACTCTTAAGAAATCCAGAAGGTGTTATCTTGAAGAAGTACATGAAGAGGATGTACCTCCCAGAAAGGTAGAAGCTAAACCCTCTCCTAAAATAGTAGCATTTGAATATCATGATATGCTAGAACATTAGGAACCCCCTACTATGGATATATCTTGAAAGAGAAAACATGCTTGGGTAAGAGAAATCATACAAGAAGCAGAGAGATATGGAGCTCCACAAGGCTCCACAAGAACAAGAGAAAGATCAAATCCATACTCCAATTATGTAGCTTTGATGTGTGACCTTGTAGATCAAGAACTCACAAACTATGAGGAAGCTACACAGAAGAAAGAGTGGGTGGAAGAAATGACAGAAGAATACTAGTAAATAATGAAGAATGATGTTTGGGACATAGTACCCAAACCAGAAAAGAAGAGTGTGGTATCTTTGAAATGGATCTACAAGATAAAACATGTTGCTGATAAAAGTATTGAAAAGTACAAGGCAAGATTTGTGGCTAGAGGATTCTCTCAGAAAGAGGGGATTGATTATGAAGAGACATTTTCTCCAATAGCTAGGTACACTTCCATTAGAACCATAATGGCACTTTCTTCCATGATGAAGTGGGATCTACACTAGCCAGATGTAAAGACAACCTTCTTGAATGGTATGATTGAGGAAGAGGTTTACATCAAACAACCACAAGGATTTGAAGTTGAAGACAGAATGACTCATATATGTAAGTTGAAAAAGGCTCTGTATGGACTGAAGCAGGCTCCTGGAGCTTGGTATGGTAGAATAGATAGATTCTTGACAATATTGGGATTTACCAAAAGTAAAGATGATCCTAACCTTTACATGAAGATTATGGATGATGAACCTGTCATACTATTACTGTATGTATATGATCTATTTTTTACTGGAAATAGGAAACATATCACAGAAAGAAAGAAGAAGCTAGCCGAAGAATTTGAGATGAAAGATCTTGGATTGATGCATTATTTCCTCGAGATGGAAGTGTTGCAGAGCCCATAAGGAATATTTATGAACCAGGGAAAGTATGCAGTAGAAATCTTGAAAATATTTGATTTGTTGGATTGTAAAGCCATGGCCACACCCATGGACACCAACCTGAAGTTGTTATCTGATGAATCATCAGAGTTAGTGGACATGACTCAGCACAGAAAAATTATTGGGTCATTAATGTATCTGACTAATACAAGGCCATATATATGCTTTGTTGTGAACACCTTAAGTCAGTATCTAGTTAAACCTAGACGTGTTCACCTAATAGTTGCAAAGCATGTGATGAGGTACCTAAAAGGTACAATATATTTTGAACTATATTATGTTAGAGATCATGACTACATATTGTATGGATATACAGATTCATATTGGGCAGGAAGTATCACAGACAGGAAGAGAACCTCAGGTGGATTTTATTGTCTGGGATCCGCCATGATCTCATGGTTTAGTATGAAATAGTCTAGTGTTTCTCTCAGCACAGCTGAAGCAGAGTACATAGTAGATTGCTCCGATAGTTGTGAAGTGATATGGATTCAAAAATTGATGTAAGGTCTATTTGACATGGATTTGGATACCACAGTGATTCTTTGTGACAAACAGAGTTGTATAAATATATCTAACAAAGAATATTGTGTTCCATGATAAATCAAAGCACATAAAAATTTGATACTTTTATCTAAGGGATATGGTACAAAAGGGAGATATAAAGCTCCAATATGTGAGTACTGATGAGCAAGTTGTTGATGTGTTAACCAAGCCTCTATCTAGAGTAAAGTTTGAATATTTTCATGACAATATTGGTGTAGTCAGAAAAGACTTTCCTCGCAAGGAGGAACAATGATGATACGGCAGAGTTTCCTTACAAGAAGAAATGATGAAGATATGGAATCTCTTCGAAAAGGAGGAACAAGTCGAAGATATAGAATCTCCTCGGAAAGGAAGAACATGTCGAAGATATGAACCCTCCTTAGACAAAGGGGGAGCAAGTTGATGATATGTATCCTTCCTCGAAAGGGGGAGTGATGATAGTATTGTCATTGATGACAGGATGACAGTGAAGCTCCAGTATGAAAGAGGCCAAGTATTCTTGAAGATGCTAACAAGGTCCAACATTCACTTGTGGATGATAGTATCCTTTCTTAAGGATGATCTTGTAGGAAATAACACTTTGTTCCTAAGAGTGGTCCTTACTAGTTAAGGATGGACTTGCAGACATTACTCTCGCATGGAGAGTATACCCACATTCCTTTGTGGATACCGTAGAATAACCCTCACTTAGGAGTGGTACTAGAATTAAAGCTGAGGATACTCTATGATGAGTCCTTATGGATGATGGGGCCTATATTTAGGTGTGGTTAAGATCTGCCTTATAGACGTTACTCTCGCATGGAGAGTGTACCTACAATTATATGTAGATGCCATAGAATAACACTTGGTTGGGAGTGGTCCTATATTTAATTCTAAGGATGCTCTATGATGAGTCCTTATGGATGTCGTAGTATAACACTCGCATGGAGTGGTACTAGATTTCACACTGAGGATGTGTTGAGGCTTGGAAAATTGCAGGTAACAACAGTGAGGGATTCTCCCCAATAAACGTTACCAACTAGCCCATTACTATTTGGTATGGGGAATCCGTCCGATTTACGGTCCGACTACCGTAGATCAAGTAACAAATTAAAATGTTTTACCAGTAATGGCTCGATCCATCGTGTATATTTTTAGTTTTTTGTGTTTAATTTATGATGTGCAAGTGCCTATCTAAAAAAGAAACGATAGAGATAACGAGGAGGGTCACAATGTGATGCGTAGGTTCTTACCTCTCGTCTTACCTCTCTCGCATCTAAATCACAAACAGTAAGAAACTAACTATAACTAACTAACCTATCCCTAGGGAGCAGAATTATCAGTTAACAATGAGTAATGTATTTATGCGCATGTATTAGGAAAAATTACAGATAGCTGTTATTTATTTCGGAACACATGAACATTAATAGAAATATGAACAACAAGATATATTATTGTTAATTACAACCTTCATTACTCACAGTGGAAACTAGAGTACATTCATAACATCAACATAAATTCATTGAGTTAGAACAATCTCACAGTTAATGGTAAGCTGAAAACAAAATAGTTCACATTCAACTGATCCATAGCAAAACATTTGAAACATTCCACCAAACTTTCTCCAACAAAAACTTGTAACTCTTTATTGTAAAAGGAAATAGTTCTTCTTACAATATACTCTCAAAAAATTGCCTGGGAAAGAAGTCCTCTCTACATCTAAGCTCTCCTATATTTATACAAAAATAAAAACCCTTGGGCTGCCCCTCAATGACATTTGGGCTTCCCCAACCTTCCACTTCCAAAATTTTGTCTCATGGCATGTACACATAATTAATTTATTTAAATCAAAATTTATTTAGAACACTTTATGAAGAGGGGCCAGCTTGGTCGTTGATGAACTTTTTCCATGCCTGGATCTCCACTGCTATGCCTTCAAATCCAGAGGGTTCAAGAAAATGGATATTTATCTCATATTTGGTAGCCTAGTTCCTTACCCCTTGTATCCTTGCAGGACTCAGGCACAGCTGATCCTCTAGTAGATGTATACTTACAATTGCATGTGCCACTGCATCCTTTAAAATTTGTTCATCTAGATATTTTACCTGTTAGATCTCTTGTTCATCTTCCTGATATTTGTTCTGTAGATGTTCTATAAACAATTTATGTTCTGGAATCACATCCAATATTTTCTCTACAGAAATCTAGCATCTATTATATGTAGCAAGAACTCTCCTATAGTATTCGGCACATGCTCCCTTTGTTTTCTTTATAGTTTTCTTGAATTCTTCCACAACATTGATTGCAAACTCCAATAAATCATATTCCTGCTTTAAACTCTACTGGTCTTTAACTGGTAGCTCTGCAGGAGATTCCTTATTTGTTTCTATCCATACTATTCTTCCCATTAAAATCTCTGGAATCTCTTGAGATCTGTCCAAAAAATATGTAGTATCCAAAATTTCTTCTAATCTGCTATCTATTTGTAAAATCTTACACCTTTCTTCCTCAATGCACATTTGTAATTGGTGTATCTTCCTTCTTTGAGTTAGAACATGTTCTCTTAAAGGTTGGAAGTCTATCTTTTGTTCCATATAATCTTTCAGTGATGTTGTCAATGAAGTATTCTATTCTGCTAGGGTTGCCACCTGCATTTGATATTGCTTCTCTCTTTCCTCTGTGGCAGCCTTCTCTATTTCTAACTCAACAATTTTGCTTTGTAACTGGTCCTTCTCTACACTTAGAGTTTCATAGGATACCTGAAGATCATTTTTATTAGTTTTCAACACTTGATGCTCTAGATGTAGCCTTTGTAATTCTGCTAAGCTGTTTTGAGCATCCTTTTCCATTTTCTCTACAGAAACTTCAAAATCCTCCTTATTTGCTTTCAGAGTCTGGAGTTCTGTTCTTGAAGTCCTCACTTCATTCATCATGTCCTCATATTTACTCTTCATCTTATGACCTTCATCCTTCTCCTTCTTCAGTGTTTCTTTTAATTGTGATGCATTCTTTCTAGACTGCTCGATATCCGTCATCAGCCTGTCTACATTATCTTCAATTGCTTGGGTTAATGCCGCCCCAGCTCTTGCTGTCAATATTGGGTATGCATCCGTTCCATGCACCAAGATTTTATCAGTTATCATCTTTCCCGATTGTCCTCCTGTTTCAACCCTTTTCTCGGTTATTTTTACAATCCTTTTCTTCTCCTTATCATAGAAAAGAGTATTGAAGTCATGGACGTCCTCCCCTTCTTTAGGCATGAAAGGGATCAAATTCATTCCAGAAAATGAAGCTTTCCCTAGTGTGCTGCCAGAAGCTGCAGCAGGCTCCTGAGGATCAGGATTAGAGTGTTCGTGTCCTTGATCTATGTGATCATGTCACCCTTCTATATATACCTACTCAGTAGTCTGTTGGTCCTTTTGAGATCCTGTTAATCTTAGACCTTCACTTTCTTCTTGTATTTTCTTGATCTCTGTGTCTTCATTTCTTTTTCTTTCCTCCTCTTCCTTCCTTGTTGCTTCCTCTGCAGCTCGCTTTCTTTCTTCTTCTTCATTCTTGAACCAACTCTCTGCCTCCTATGCTAGCCTTCTAGCATCTTCTTGTCTCTTTTTGGCCTCTTCTTCTTCTAATGTCTTAGTCTTCTCTGAAGTTTTTCCCTTTCCACCCACAATAGCTATTTTTTGTTTGAACCTCTTTTTTAGGGTGGTTATGTTCTTTGCACTTTTGAATGTTTCCTCGTCCTTGTCCCCAAAGTTGGTATATTTAAAATGGATGCTTTCCTCCTTGCAGTGATATGCTACTTTATTTCGGGAGTCATTCCTATGAAAATTCAATTCACCAAAATGGAAATGATCCAGCTCCTGAACAAACTCTGCAGTCTGTTTTAGCTTTGAAAACTTATAACTTCCAAGCTAGAAAGTTATTACGGGATAGGATTCCTTCTTATGTTCAAAAAGAAAATTTCCTACACCATCAATGTAGACCTGCCTAACTACCTCTTTATGCAATACATAGTCAGTGGCATACTTAGGGAGTAAAAAAGGTGCCCTGTAACCCCCATACATTCTTATATAAAATCCTTCCTCAGTCAAATAATAGTCTCCATATTCCTTGATGACCTTGAATGCTTCTTCGTACATGCAGTTGCATTCAATTAGGAAAATTAGGCTATACAAAGGCATGATGAAGTGTTTGCATATTTCTCTGTAGTAGCTATAGTATTTATGGGCCCAAAAAAATCTATATGTTGAGTACACTGGGGTCCTGTCCCTATCCCAATTACATCTCAAGGCTAGAAAAGATTGAGTACACAGTATACAGTCAATCAGGATGGAACTCATATAGAACTCTGATTTCTTCTGTGACACCCCTCCCAAGGCTGCGGATATGCATGCTGAGAGGCTATTTGATACTATGTTCAACCAATTGAAAATGGTCACCTGAGTAGCCATATATAAGATAATTGGCATCCATCCTATCTTGAATCTTTTTCCTTGAGCTCTCCCAAAAATCCTATTCAGCATTAGTGCAATGAATCTATAGGGAGTCTAGAGAGTAGATGTATCATACTCTCCTGAAGGCTTGGTTCGAAATTTTTTCCCTGGTATCATCATTCTTTTAACAGTTTCTACCAGATCCATAACTGTCTCTTTCAACCAGCTTTCTGTCAAGTAAATCTAAGCAGGAGGCAGATGATATGCCATAGAGACATATGCGGGGCTATATGCAACGTAGCCCTACTTAGTAGTATTTTCAAGAATCATCGTAGTTACATCTTCCCTAGGCAGAATCCAGCTTATCACCTCTGAAAACAGAAACAACTCAGGTCTTGTGGCTACTTTCATGAGATCCAATTTCTCGATGTTTGCATAAATGGTTAGCTCCTCAAGTCTGACATGAGGTACATTCTGATTTACAATCATCCAGTATATCTCTCCCCATTTATAATCTGGTTCGACCCTGGTGGTAGCTTTGCTATCTTCATATATATATTCAACCTTGGTGATGATCTCAACCTCTGGTTCTCCTTCAACAAAAAGAGCCTTTTTCTTTTGTCTTTTGGACATATTTTCTTTGCAATAGTCACCCTGTCATAAACATAGCATGTTCTTAGACCCATTGAGCTTTTAGCAAGTGTTTTAATGATAACAAAAACTGTATCAATCTATTTACCTCTTCCATATGCATTCTGAAAAATAAACTATACACAGTATTAATGCATGAAAAGAAAATGACAAGGAAAAAAGGAAATCCTGCAGGTTGTGTCTTAGAACCCTTTAAGTCCACTGTCTGTAACAAATTTCACAACCCAAAGAGAAAATAACTCTCTATCTTAATTCGGGCCGCATTCGAACTAACTCGAACTCATCCGATAAAAGTATGAACCACATCATCACTACCGCTAATCCTAAAAAATATAGACCCTATACTTTGTTCTTCATTGCGGAAAACCCTAACTCGACCAAAACCTAGAAAACCTTCGCCATCCCATGAAATAGGTTAAATGCACACAAAAATTTTAAAATGCCCCCGGACTGCCATGGACAACCAAAGAATGGGTGGTGCAGACAGCGTAACGCTGGTCTGCACTGTGCCCTCAATCATTCGCGCAAGAGTAAAAACATACATAATGGATCAATCATGCAGCCTCAAAAGAAAAATTGTGAACACCTAGCTCTTCAACCCTAAAATGTTATGCATGTATACAAGGAAGACAAACACTCTTTAAGCAGACAAACTATCCCACAGACCACCTAACCGGGAAAACCTAACCAACGAAAAACCACAGTTCCAAATCAGCCAATAAAAACCCAAAAAGACAAGGCCGTGGTTTTCCTAACTGGAAAAACGCAGTGCAGTCGACGAGATGACCCAAAAATCTCCACGATAACATGCTAACACGTTGAGTTCGGACTATTGGGCACGTGAATTAGTACAAGCGATAAATATTGCAGCAACAATAAGTTCAATACAGATAAAATAATAAAATAACACTCCCCTCAATATATAGAACCTTTGGCAGGAAAAATTCAGTGGGAAAACCCTATCAGCAGCTAAACTCTCTAATCGTCAGAAGGATAGTTCAAGTGACAGCCACAATGGAGGACTCACAAACAACTACGGATTCGCGACAATTTTAAACCTGTCGACATTGGAAGCTCTAAGCACTAAGTATCAAAGCTTAAAACCTAAACATTTCCGTAGTGTCGGAGATATAAAAAGTATCATTGTGACTTACTCTTTTAAAAAAGGTATTAGAACCTGGATTACTTAAGTTCTTCGGTATCGATGAGCGGAAAGACTATCCTTCGAGACATTTCTCATTTGTCTTCCGAAACGTCAGTGGCATAGAGGACTAATGCTCCGATTCATTCATCAACCGACTCCTGATGGCGATAAAAAGTCATCGGAAAATCAAACGTTAAGCTCTAAAAATAAAACAAAAAATCCACAGTTTTTTATGTATCAGCTGGGAAAACGACAGTACTATATCATTCAACTCCCAAAATGGTGGAAAATAGTTGAATATGCTTCCGATGTCAGAAGGATAGTCAACTAATCTTTCGACTTCAAAAGATCAATTGTTAAATAGAGAAAACTGGACTTCTAGTGCAGCTTTAAGAAAACCGAACAATCCTAGGCTAGATATAATTTAATCAAATCAAAAGGAGGGTCCAAAATTTTAAAATTTTTGGAAAATGGTTGCAGTTGCAGCAATGGTGACTACCTGGTGAACACAG
Organism: Pseudotsuga menziesii; assembly: GCA_001517045.1. Classification (NCBI taxonomy): domain Eukaryota; kingdom Viridiplantae; phylum Streptophyta; class Pinopsida; order Pinales; family Pinaceae; genus Pseudotsuga; species Pseudotsuga menziesii. Next base: position 137,906 of record LPNX010741794.1, on the reverse strand, counting down.
ATCTCTGGACAATTTCTTCTTTGATCAACAGACTGTTTTGACAATACCAAGATGGTGAATGCTTCAAGATATTTGGATTTCCCAAATGGCAGATGTATGCACTCTAATCATTGATGATAGTCCAATTTAGGGAACAGGGAACCAAGATTTCATAGTCCATATAACTCTTTTGAAGCCAGGAATATGCATTTCATTTTTTACCTCTGTCTTTGGGTAGCTACCAGCTTAGACACCACAGGATTGTATCACATGGTAAACAAAGATATTTGTTTGTTCCTCATTCCCATGCCATTTTGTGCTTTTGTGCTTTTTGGACTTTTGTCCTCTTTCAAGTCCTCCTGCATGCCTTCTTTCTGAAATTTTAAATTCAAGATCCTCTATCCACGGTGTCCTTTTGTGTGAGAGATGTATTTATTTATGTTTATTTATTTTTTTAGCTCACGGATGGAGAAGAACTTTGGAAATCTTGTACTAATATGGTTCAGTACTTTGCTTTGATACATATTACTTTTCTGAGGAGATTTTGACTCTTATTTTACTTTTGGCTTTCAATTCCTGGCATGGAATCATTTAAATATAATATACTGTTTACCCTGCTTCCTCTCCATGGGTCTTTTGTTGTCACCCCCTAAGACATTTTTTAGTGTGAGATAAATGGAGCCTTGAAATAGTATTTCAGACCTTTTGATCCTGAGTTATTTCATAAGGATTAAGTAGGACTTCAATGTGTTCATAACCATTTAGGAAAACTGCTAAACTAGAAGAAATTATTTCAGAATAAATTAATAGTATACAGTGTTGTAATCAAAGATTTTAGTTAATCCAGAATTCTAATGAACTCCATGCAACCAAAAGTTGTGCTTCTTTATTACAATCAATCAAACCCAAACTAAAAAAAACAAACAAAATATCTTTAAAATATAAAACAAACCAATCAGTTTATTTATGTACAAGATAACCAAAAATAAAAATAAAAATCAAGAAAAATAAGGTTTGAGAACTAAACCATTAACTGGTAAGTTCTCTTCCCACCCCTATAAGTCTTGCAACTTGTAAGTTGAGGGGCCAAGATTTGCTGCAATTTGAAAAGGGCCTACCCATAACTGTTGAAACTTAGTGTGATTTCCCTTTTCATCGTGCGGATGATCCAACTTAAGAACCAAATCTCCTACTTCGAATTCTTTGTTCCCAGCTTTATGTTTATCAAACCAATGCTTCACTACTTCCTGTTGATGCTTAAATCTTTCTTTGGATTTGAACCTAGACTCTTTCGACTTCAAAAGATTATAGATTTTGATCTATAGGATCTCATTATCTGTACCTCTAGATTCCCGAGCCATTATGGAAGACGGTAACAGAATGTTGGGAGGAAGAATAACTTCTTTTTCGTAAACAAGAGTGTATGGTGATACACCTAAGGAATTCTTGGGTGTGACTCTATCAACCTAGAGAGCATTAGGTAATGCTAAATGCCAACTTCTCTGATTTTCTATTATGGTTTTCTTTAGAATCCTAATCAATTTTTTGTTTTTATATTCTACCAAACCATTTCCTTGTGGGTAATAGTTTGCAGAATAATGCATCTTGATTCCTCTTTCATTAGCAAATGCAGTTAATCTAATAGAATAAAAGTAAGTAGCATTAACAAAAACCAGGGAAATTGGAATCCCAAACCTAGTCATAATGTGATCCTGTAAGAAATCCATGATTGCATCTTCATTTACTTTTCGTAACGGGTTAGCCTCAACCCATCTGGTGAAGTAGTCAGTTGTCGTCAAAATATACTTGTGCCACAAGGAAGAATTTGGGTTTATTTCTCCAATAATATCAATTCCCCATTGTTCGAATGGCTCTGAGATCATTACTGGTTTTAAAGGCCCTGCCACTTTAGTTTGTCTTCCTACACCTCTTTGACAAGCATCACATTTTCTAACATGAGCATGAGCATCCTTAAAAAGTGTAGGCCAGTAATATCCAGATTTGAGAATCTTATGGGCTATTGTATCTCTGGAAAATTGACCTTCAGTAGGCCCATCATGCAATTATGTTATGAGCTTCTTTGCATCTTCCTGTTCTAAGCACCTAATAAAAAATCCATCGTAGTTCTTTCTGAACAATACTCCATGAATTATCTGGTATGAATCTGATTTCAGACGTAATGCTCTTCGTTGTTTGGAACTCCAATGTTCCAGAAAATATCCTTCTTGAAGGTGATGGACTAGGTCCCGGTACCAGGAATCTGGAGCTGTCAATAAAGGACATGCATCCACCATATATAACTCAGCTTCATTATCATAATTGTTTTCTTCATTGTTTTTACCTTCAGTCATTAGTTTACACAATCCTTGTCCTTTTACTATGGATGCTGGTTTGAACTCAATATCATATTCTTGTAAAGCAGTTACCCAGTTGCCTCTTCTTTCTCCTAATTCCTTTTGTACAAAAAGAGATCTTACAGCTAGGTGTGGAACTATTACCTTCATGCGATTCTTAAGTATATATGGCCTAAATTGTTTTACCGCTTTAAAAACTGCATAAGCTTGTTTATCAACTGCTAGATACTTCAATTCATCTCCATGTAAAACAGTGCTCATAAATGATATGGGGTACTCATCTCCCCCATCTTCCTTCTGTGTAAGCACCGGTGCCAATGAATCATCGTACGCAAAAGTGTACAATATAAAATCTTTTTCAAAATTCGGACTTTTGAGTGATGGTGCATGAGCAATAGATGTTTTTATCTTACTGAATGCGTTCTTTTCCACATCAGTCCACTTGAATTGTACACTTTGTTTAACCATTTGCTGCAAAGGTTTGACAATTTGAGCAAAATCTGGTACAAATCTCTGCACAAAATTTATTGTCCCCATAAATGATTGCATACCCTTTTTGTTATGTGGTAAAGGGATCTTTTCTATGGCTTTGATCCTTTTTGGGTCTAGGGAGATCCCTTTCTTAAACACAATATGACCCAGTAGCTTTCCTTCTGTGACTACAAACACACATTTCTTAGGATTTAGTGAAATACCATATTTTCGACAACATTCGAAAATTTGTTTAAGATGAAATGCATGTTCCTCTCTCTTTTTCAAAAATATTGTGACATCATCTATATAAACCACAACACTACGGCCTATCAGACCATGGAAATCTATATCCATGGACCTCTGGAAAGTAGCTCCAGCATTAATAAGTCCAAAGGGAATTCTCTTTTACGCAAAAGTTCCCCATTTGGTTTTGAATGTAGTTTTAAGGCTATCCTCTTCAGCTAATAGTACTTGATTATAGCCAGAGAATCCATCTAATAATGAAAACAATTCAGAACCTGAAACCATATGCAGTATTTGTTCCATGGGTTGGACCGGATATTTATCTTTATCTGACACACGATTTAGGTTTCTGTAATCTACACAGAGCCTGATTTCTCCTGACTTTTTCCTTACTGGCACCAAATTAGACACCCATTCCGAATGTCTAATTTTGAATATGATTCTAGCATCCAACAATTTTTTTACTTCACATTGAATTAAAGGTTCCAGCTTTGGATGCATCTTCCTTAAATGCTATTGGTAAGGCTTGATTCCAGCTTTAATTGGGATGACATGTTGTATGATTTTTGTGTCATAAGTTTTAAGCTCTCCATATGTCCAAGAAAACACATATTTGTACTATTTGAACAGATTAATGAACTTACTCGTTTCACCTAGAGAACAGCACTTCCCCAAATTTACATATTTGGGTTCAGCTTCAGTCCCCAAATTTATCAGCTCAAATTGCAAGGATGAGCTGTGAGTCTTGACATTCGCTGGCTTTCTGAACTTGTTGTTTTAGTCAAACATTCATTCCAATGTCCTGACTCCCTTAGGAATAAAGTTCCCAAATTTTAATTATGCTTGATGTTCTTCATCATCTATTATTTCTCCTTTAAAAGTCTCATCATTCATCAAGCATTCCAAAATTTGTTGATCATCGTCAAAAACCCGTAGATTTGTGATCATATCCAAAACAGAAGGCCTGAAAAGTAACTCAATAGAGCATCTATTATTGGAAGGTACTAGCCTTGCAGCTGATGTAGCTAGTAAATCAGCTGATGCATTCTTTAATCTACGAATGGACACAATATTGAATGTATGAAAATTTATAAGCAAATCCCAAACTTCATTTTGATAGGATTTTAAATGTGGTGAAATACAATGTATCTTATTTCGAATTTGCTTAACAACAATTTCAGAGTCTCCATACACTTTCAGATTTTTCACTTTTAGTTCTATTGCATTTTTAAGTCCCTGAACTAGTGCTTCATACTTGGTTGTATTATTTGTGCATTCGAATTCTAATCTACAAGAAAGAAAATGTTTATTTTTTCTTGGATCAATCAGGACACAGCCAGCCCCTGATCCTTCTAATGTTTTAGATCCATCAAAATAAAGAATCCAAAAAATATCTACCTCTACTAAATTTGAATTACAAACTACATCTGAAACTAGATCTACTATTTTACAGTCAATCTCATCATCCCATGAAAATCGAAGGAGATTGGGCTATGTATCAGCTATACTACTGGCTTCTTCAGCTTGGTAATTTCCCAATTCCAATTCAATGAAATAATTTCCTAACACAGAGTTTACTGGCTCATTCTTTCCCTCTAACTGAGTAACATTGTATTTCATTTGAGGTTCTCTTGATAATTTTATCTGATTGGGACTTCCCTTATAAGGAAACCATAAATGTGACCAATCTGATGCAAAATATTCATCTACCCTCGCTGACCAGTATCAACTCAAAACCAGTCCATAAGCATCTGGTATGTCTACTACTACAATGTGAATGTACTAGCATACCCTCTCATCTGCAAATAAGTGAATCAGAACATCTTCCATTTCCCCTATTACTTTCACAGTTGTCCTGTCTAATTGAACAACTTGCCAAATATGCTTTAGGTTGTCCATTGATTTTCTTGCAAACTGAAAGTGGCATAACATTAACCGATGCTCCTGAGTCCACTAAACAATTGTGCACATTATAGTTGAAAATCTCAAAAGTTAGGAGAAATGTTGGGGTTTTATACTTAGACTTACCTCCCACACTTGCCTCACCAATTTCTTCTTTAGGTTGGTTGTCAGTGGGAAGCTTTTCTTCTAGTACCTCAAGTGATTTTAAAAGTTTCTCTTTTTGCTAAGGTAAATTACACATTTCAAACAATGAGATATTTTCTTTAGCTTTTTTATTGTCTTCCACAATATCATACCCCATCTCATGTTCTTTGAGATTCTTCTTGACATTATAAATATTATCTTCAATAGGATTAAGAGGTGTGTTAATTTTCTCCGGATCTTGACTTGACATGGTAAAATTAGCTTCTTTAATAGTTGCAGTGTTCTTCTGTATCTTCTTCATATTTTCTTGTAGTTTCTTAATCTTGGGAATTATTGACTTATCTTCTTTTAAGAAACCATGACTCCTTGTTGTCACATTGGTTTCTGATGTTTCCTCTTGTTTCAGAGAATCCTCTTCTTCTATATCAAACATTGAGACATAGTCCCATAAAACTAAAGTATCTTCCTCTTGTTTTTCTGTAGATTGATTATTCTTTTCCTCCTCCTTACTAGTTTTCGTCAGTTTGGAATCCAAAAATTGATTCATCACTAGTGTCATAGAATTTATCCATTGGGGGGAATTCTTCTCAGAATGAGGCTGTTGATGAAAGGTACATAAATTATCCATGCCTACATCAGTTAAATTCATTGTTGTAGGACTGTGTGGAGGAGTTTTAGGTTGAATGTTGTCTTCCCTTTTCTTATAATAAGGCTTATATGATTTGTGAGCCTCTTTTTCCTTCTCTAATTCTATCACTCTGTTGGATAACTTCTACATCATCTTCAACATCCCTTTGAAATCATGTGACTGCTCATCCTTAGGCTTAGTCAGTAATAAAGGTTTCTTGCTTCCAAAAGTCTTTTCTTCCAACTGCACAGGGTAATTTTCTATACTTTCCATCTCAGCCTCTACCTTCTCAGCTTCTTCGTAGGTTTCTGCTAATGTGGGTTTGACTGATCTCTTGGAAAACATGGCTAGATCGGGCCCAAGGGCCGAGGTATAGTATTCTATTAGAGCATTTTCAAATGGCTTATCAATAACAGTAAAATTGTCTAGGTAAGCGGCAAATCTTTGAGTGAAATTATGCACTCGCTCTTTCCTTTCTTTCTTTAGAGCACATAACCCTTTCATTAAGGCTGCATGAGTTTTTTGAACTGTATATTTACTTCTAAAAATTATCTCAAATGTGTTCCAATCTGTGATTGAATTTGCAGGAAGTGAAAAATACCATGCAGTTGCTTTTCCTTTCAGAGTGTGGGGAAACAATCTACACACCACATCTTCATGCTCTCCAGCTCATAGTCCTTCTGCAGTCAAGTAAAAACTCTGTAAATGATCATCTACCAAAATTCCTTCACTTGGTTCAAACTTAGGTAACATCTTGTCAAAATCTTGAGGCAAATCATGCAAGGGAGGTGTCATATTTAAAGGTGACCTAGCTCTCCAAGTAGGCTATGGAGGTGGTTGGTTTGCATTTACATTAGCCATGCTTCTGAGTGGAGAATGAGGTTGTGACTGAACAGGGGTCTGGAAAGGTGAATAGTAAGGTGAACCTAAATCCAATTGATTCAAAGGTTGGTCAACTTCTTGTAACGCTGCTTCTACCAGTTCTTCCAGATCCTCTACCAACACTGAGTCTTCTAATTGAGGGAGATATTTCTTATCATACTCTCTTCTAGGTAGGACAGAAATTATAGGTAATCCTCCAATCTTTTTCGCATATGCCCTGGTGATTCTTCTTAAATCATCAACCACTTCATTATCGATAGGATCCAGATACCCTCTCTCTTTATCTTCATGAGTGTGTTTATGAAATAAACTACTTTCAGAACTGTCACTGGTGGAGTGATTTCGAGGAAGAGAGCTTCCTGGGCCAGCCATTCACTGGTGGCCCTCCTTCTAGCACCAAAAACTATTGAGGCCTGGAAATTCATAGGTAACAACAGTGAGGGATTCTCCCCAATAAACATTCCCAACTATCCCGTTACTGTTTGGTATGGGGAATCCGTCTGTTTTACAGTCAGGCTACCATAGGTCAAGTAATAAATTAAAAATTTTTACCGGTTACGGCCCGGTCCACCGTGTATATTTTTAGTTTTTTGTGTTTAAGTTATGATGTGCAAGTTCCTATCTAAAAATGCAAACGATAGAGATAATGAGGAGGGTCACAATGTGATGCACAGGTTCTTACCTCTCATCTCACCTCTCTCGCATCTAAATCACAAACAACAAGAAACTAACTATAACTAACTAACCTATCCCTAGGGAGTAGAATTATCAGTTAACAATGAGTAATGTATTTCTGTGCATGTATTAGGAAAAATTACAGATAGCTGTTGTTTATTTCGGAACACATGAACATTAATAGAAATATGAAAAACAAGATAGCTTATTGTTAATTACAACCTTCATTACTCACAGTGGAAATTTCACAGAATAAACTAGAGTACATTCATAACATGAACATAAATTCATTGAGTTAGAACGATCTCATAGTTAATGTAAATAAGCTGCAAATGAAATAGTTCACATTCAACTGATCCATAGCAAAACATTTGAAACATTCCACCAAACTTTCTCCAGCAAAAACTTGTAACTCTTTATTGTAAAAGGAAATAGTTCTTCTTACAATATACTCTCAAAAAATTGCCTGGAAAAGAAGTCCTATCTACATCTAAACTCTCCTATATTTATACAAAAATCAAAACCCTTGGGCTACCCCTCAATGACTTTTGGGCTTCCCCAACATTCCACTTCCAAAATTTTGTCTCGTAACATGTACACATAATTAATACAATATATTACATTTAAATCCAAAATTTCCTTGGAACACTTTATGAAGAGGGGCCAACTTGGTCGTTGATGAACTTTTTCCATGCCTAGGCCTCCGCTGCTATGCCTTCAAATCCAGAGGGTTCAAGAAAACAAATATTTATCTCATATTTGGCAACCTGGTTCCTTACCCCTTCTATCCTTGCAGGACTCAGGCGTAGGTGATCCTCTAGTATATTTATACTTACAGCTGCATGTGCCACTTCATCCTTTAAAATTCGTTCATCTAGATCTTTTAACTCTTGGATCTCTTGCTCGTCTTCCTGATATTTGTTCTGTAGATGTTCTATAAACAATTTATGTTCTTGTATCGCATCCAATCTTTTCTCTACATAAATCTGGCATCTATTATATGTAGCAAGCACTCTCTTACAGTATTCAACACATGATCCCTTTGTTTTCTTTATAGTTTTCTTGAATTCTTCTGCAACATTGATTGAAAACTCCAATAAATCATATTCCTACTTTAAACTCTTTTGGTCTTTAACTGGTATCTCTATAGGAGATTCCTTATTTGTTTCTATCCATACTATTCTTCCCGTTAGAATCTCCAGAATCTCTTGAGATCTATCCAAAAAATATGAAGTAGTATCCAAAATTTCTTCTAATCTGCTATCTATTTGTAAAATCGTACACCTTTCTTCCTCAATGCACATTTGTAATTGGTGGATCTTCCTTATTTGAGTTAGAACATGTTCTTTTAAAGGCTGGAAGTCTGTCTTTTGTTCCATATCATCTTTCAGTGGTGCTGTCAATGAAGTATTATGTTCCTTTAGGGTTGCCACCTGCATTTGATATTGCTTCTCTCTTTCCTCTGTGGCGGCCTTCTCTATTTCTAACTCAGCAATTTTGCTTTGTAACTGGTCCTTCTCTACACTTAGAGTTTCATAGGATACCTGAAGATCATTTTTTCTCAGTTTTCAACACTAGATGCTCTAGCTATAGCCTTTATAATTCTGCTAAGCTATTCTGAGCACCCTTTTTCGTTTTCTCTACAGAAACTTCTAAAGCCTCATTTTTTTCTTGCAGAGTCTGGAGTTTTGTTCTTGAATTCCTCACTTCATTCATCATGTCCTCATATTTACTCTTCAACTTATGATCTTCATCCCTCTACTTCTTCAGTGTTTCTTTTAATTGTGTTCCATTCTTTCTGGACTACTCGAGATCTGTCATCAACCTGTCTACATTATCTTTAGTTGCTTGGGTTAACGCCACCCCAGCTCTTGCTATAAATATTGGGTCTACATCCATTCCATGCACTAAGGTTTTATCAGTTATCATCTTTCCTGATTCTCCTCCCGTTTCAACCTTTTTCTTGATTCTTTTTACAATCCTTTTCTTCTCCTTATAATAGAAAATAGTACTGAAGTCAAGGACCTCCTCCCCTTCTTTAGGCATGAAAGGGATCAAAATCATTCCAGAAAATGAAGCTTTCCCTAGTGTGCTGTCAAAAGCTGTAGCAGGATCCTGAGGATCAGTATTAGAGTGTTTGTTTCCTTGATCTGTTTGATCTTGTCCCCCTTGTGTATCTACTTTCTCAGTAGTCTGTTGGTCCTTTTGAGATCCTGTTAATCTCAGTCCTTCACTTTATTCCTGTCTTTTCTTGATCTTTGCATCTTCGTTTCTTTTTCTTTCCTACTCTTCCTTCCTTGTTTCTTCCTCTGCAGCTCACTTTATTTCTTCTTCTTCATTCTTTAGCCAACTCTCTGCCTCTTGTTCTAGCCTTCTAGCATCTTCTTGTATCTTTTTGGCCTCTTCTTCTCATAATGTCTTAGTATTCTCTAAATTTTTGCCCTTTCCACCCACAATAGCTATTTTCTGCTTGAACCTCTTTCCTAGGGCAGTTATGTTCTTTGTACTTCTGAATGTTTCCTCGTCCTTGTCCCAAAAGTTGGTGTATTCAAAATGGATGCTTGCCTCCTTGCAGTGATCTACTACTTTATTTCGGGAGTCATTCCTGTGAAAATTCATTTCACCAAAATGGAAATGCTCCAACTCCTGAACAAACTCTGCAGTCTGTTTTAGCTTTGAAAACTTATAACTTCCAAGATAGAAAGGTATTGCGGGATAGGCTGCCTTCCTATTTTCGAAAAGAAAATTTCCTACACCATCAATGTAGACCTGCCTAACTGCCTCTTTGTGCAGTACATAGTCAGTGGCATACTTAGGGAGTAAAGAAGGTGCTCTGGAACCCCCATACATTCTTATATACAATCCTTCCTCAGTCAAATAATAGTCTCCATATTCCTCAATGACCTTGAACGCTTCTTCAGACATGCAGTTGCATTCAGTTAGGAAAATTAGGGTATACAAAGGCATGATGAAGTGTTCATAGATTTCTCTATAGTAGCTATAGTATTTATGATCCCAAAACAATCTATATGATGTGTACACTAGGGTCCTGTCCCTATCCCAGTTACATCTCAAGGCTGGAAAAGATTGAGTACACAGTATACAGTCAATCAGGATGGAGCTAATATAGAACTCCGATTTCTTCAGTGACACCCCTCCCAAGGATATGGATATGCATGCTGAGAGGCTATTTGATACTATGTTCGACCAATTGAAAATGGTCCCCTAATTAGCAACATAGAAGATAATTGGTATCCATCCTATCTTGAAGCTTTTTCTGTGAGCTCTCCCAAAAACCCTATTCAACATTAGTGCAATGAATCTATAGGGAGTCCAGAGAGTAGATGTATCATACTCTCCTGAAGGCCCGGTTTGAAAGTTTTTCCCTGGTATCATAATTCTTTTAACTGTTTCTACCAGATCCATAGCTATCTCTTTCAACTAGCTTTCTGTCAAGTAAATCTGAGCAGGAGGCAGATGATATGCCATAGAGACATATGCAGGGCTATATGCAGCGTGGCCCTGCTTAGTAGTATTTTCAAGAATCATCGTATTTACATCTGCCCTTGGAAGAATCCAACTTATCACCTCCAAACACAAGAACAACTCAGGTCTTGTGGCTACTTTCATGAGAGCCAATTTCTTGATGTTTGCATAAATGCTTAGCTCCTCGAATCCGGCATGAGGTACATTCTGATTTACAATCATCTTGTATATCTTTCCCCATTTATAATCTGGTTCGACCCCGATGGTAGATTTGGTATCTTCACATATATATTCAACCTTGGTGATGATCTCAACCTCTGGTTCTCCTTCAACAACAGGAACCTTTTTCTTTTGTCTTTTGGACATATTTTCTTTGCAACAGTCACCCTATCATAAACATAGCATGTTCTTAGACCCATTGAGATTTTAGCAATTGTTTTAATGATAACAAAAATGGTATCAATCTATTTACCTCTTCCATATGCATTCTGAAAAATAAACTATACACAGTATTAATGCATGAAAAGAAAATGACAAGGAAAAAAGGAAATCTTGCAAGTTGTGTCTTAGAACCCTTTAAGTCCACTGTTTGTAACAAATTTCAAAACCCAAAGAGAAAACAACTCTCTATCTTAATCCGGGCCACATTCAAACTAACTCAAACTCATCCGATAAAAGTAGGAACCACATCATCGCTACCACTAATCCTCAAAACACTAGACCCTATACTGTGCTCTTCATTGCAGAAAACCCTAACTAGACCAAAACATGGAAAACCTTCGCCATCCCATGAAATAGGGTAAATGCACAAAAAAAGTTTAAAACCCCCCCAGACGGCCATGGACAACCAAAGAATGGGTCGTGCAGACAGTGTAACGCTTTTCTGCACCGTGCCTTCAATCATTCATGCATGAGTAAAAACATACATAATGGCTCAATCAATCACACAGCCTCAAAAGAAAAAATGTAAACAGCTAGCTCTTCAACCCTAAAACATTATGCATGTATACAACGAAGACAAACACTCTTTAAGCATACAAACTATCCCACAGACCACCTAACCGAGAAAACCTAACCAGGGAAAACCCACAGTTTCGAATCAACCAATTAAAACCCAAAAAGACAAGGCCATGGTTTGCCTACCTAGAAAAACACAATGCAGTCGACAGGATGACCCAAAAATCTCCATGGTAACACGCTAACGAGTTGAGTTCGAAAAGCTGGGTGTGTAAATCAGTACAAGCGACAAAGACTGGAGCAACAGCAAGTTCAATACGGATAAAATAATAAAATAATGCTCCCCTCAATATATAGAACCTTCGACGGGAAAAAGTCGATGGGAAAACCTATCGGCAGTTAAACTCTCTAATCGTCGAAAGGATAGTTCAAGTGACAGCCACAATGACGGACTCACAAACAACTACAGATCCACGACAATTTTAAACCTGTTGACATAGGAAGCTCTAAGCTCTAATTATCGGAGCTTCAAACCTAAACATTTCCGCAATGTCGGCGATATAAAAAGTATCATTGCGACTTACTCTTTTAAAAAAGGTATCGGAACTTGGATTACTTAAGTTCTTTGGTATCAACGAGCGAAAAGACTATCCTTCGGGACATTCCTCATTTGTCTTCCAAAATATCAACGGCATAGAGGACTAATGCTCCGATTCATTCATCAACCGACTGCCGACAGCGATAAAAAGTCATCGAAAAATCAAACGTTAAGCTCTAAAAATAAAACAAAAACTCCATAGTTTTTTATGTATCTACTGGGCAAACGACAGTACTAGATCATTCAACTCCCAAAACGGTGGAAAATAGTTGACGATGCTTCCGATGTCTTAAGGATAGTCAACTAATCTTTTGACTTCAAAATATCAATTTTTAAACAGAGGAAACTGGCATTCTAGGACAGCTTTAGGAAAACCGAACAATCCTAGGGTAGATATAATTTAATCAAATCAAAAGGAGGGTCCAAAATTTTAAAAATTTGGGAAAATGGTTGCAGCTACAACAATGGGAGACTACCAGGTGAACACAGATCTCTGGACAATTTCTTCTTCGATCAACAGACTATTTTGACAATACCAACATGGTGAATTCTTCAATATATCTGGATTTCCCAAATGGCAGATGTATGCACTTCAATCATTGATGATAGTCCAATTTAGGGAACAGGGAACCAAGATTTCAAATTCCAAATAACTCTTTTGAGGCCAGGAATATGATTTTCATTTTTTACCTCTGTCTTTGGGTAGCTACCAACTTAGACACCACATGATTGTATCACATGGTAAACAGAAATATTTGTTTGTTCCTCATTCCCATACCATTTTTCACTTTTGTGCTTTTTGGACTTTTGTCCTCTTTCGAGTCCTCCTGCATGCCTTCTTTCTGAAATTTTAAATTCAGGCTCCTCTATCCATAGTGTCCTTTTGTGTGAGAGATGTATTTATTTTTTTATTTTTATTTATTTTTAGGTCACGGATGGAGAAGAACTTTGGAAATCTTGTACTGATATGGTTCAGTACTTTGCTTTGATATATATTACTTTTTTGAGGATATTTTGACTCTTATTTTCCTTTTGGCTTTCAATTCCTGGCATGGAATCATTTAAATATAATATATTGTTTACCCTGCTTCCTCTCCAAGGGTCTTTTGATGTCACCCCCTAAGAAATTTTTTAGTGTGAGATGAATCGAGCCTCGACATAGTATTCCAAACCTTTTGATCCTGAGTTATTTCACAAGGATTAAGTAGGACTTCAATGTGTTCATAACCATTTAGGAAAACTGCTAAACTAGAAGAAATTCTTTCAAAATAAATTAATAGTATACAGTCTTGTAATCAAATATTTTAGTTAATCCAGAATTCTGATGAACTCCATGCAACCAAAAGTTGTGCTTCTTTATTACAATCAATCAAACCCTAACTAAAACAAACAAACAAAATATCTTCAAAAAATAAAACAAACCAATCAGTTTATTTATGTACAAGATAACCAAAAAATAAAATAAAAATCAAGAAAAATAACGTTTGAGAACTAAACCATTAACTGGTAAGTTTTCTTCCCACCCCTGTAAGTCTTGCAACTTGTAAGTTGAGGGGAAAAGATTTGCTGCAATTTGAAAAGGGCCTAACCATAACTGTTGAAACTTAGTGTGCTTTCCCTTTTCATCATGCGGATGATCCCACTTAAGTACCAGATCTCCTACTTCGAATTCTTTGTTCCCAGCTTTATGTTTATCAAACCAATGTTTCACTACTTCCTGTTGATGCTTAAATATTTCTTTGGCTTTGGACCTAGACTCTTTTGACTTCAAAAGATTATAGATTATGATCTGTAGGATCTCATTATTGGTCCCTCTAGATTCTTGAGCCATTATGGAAGATGGTAACAGAATGTTGGGAGGAAGAATAGCTTCTTTTTCATAAACAAGAGTGTATGGTGACACACCTAAGGAATTCTTGGGTGTGACTCTATCAGCCCGGAGAGCATTAGGTAACGCTAAATCCCAAATTCTTTGATTTTCTATTACGGTTTTCTTTAGAATCCTAATCAAATTTTTGTTTGTAGATTCTACCAAACCATTTCCTTGTGGGTAATAGTTTGCAGAATAATGCAACTTGATTCCTCTTTCATTAGCAATTGCAGTTAATCTAATAGAAGAAAAGTAAGTAGCATTATCAAAAACCAGGGAAATTGGAACCCCAAACCTAGTCAGAATGTGATCCTGTAAGAAATCCATGACTACATCTTCATTTACTTTTTGTAACGGGATAGCCTTGACCCATCTGGTGAAGTAGTTAGTTTTCGTCAAAATATACTTGTGCTACAAGGAATAATTTGGGTTTATTTCTCCAATAATATTGATTCCCCATTGTTCGAATGGCTCTGAGATCATTATTGGTTTTAAAGTCCTTTCTGCTTTATCTTGTCTTCTTACACCTCTTTGACAAGCATCACATTTTTTAACATGAGCATGAGCATCCTTAAACAGTGTAGGCTAGTAATATCCAGCTCTAAGAATCTTATGGGATGTTGTATCTCTGGAAAAATGACCTCTAGCAAGCCCATCATGCAATTATGTTATGACCTTCTTTGCATATTCCTATTCTAAGCACCTGAGAAAAACTCCATCATAGTTATTTCTTAACAATACTCCATCAATTATCTGGTATGAAGCTGATTTCAGATGTAATGATCTTCGTTATTTGGAACTCCAATGTTCAGGAAAATATCCTTCTTGAAGGTAATGGACTAGGTCCTAATACCAGGAATCTAGAGCTGTGAATAAAGGACATACATCCACCATATGTAACTCGGCTTCATTATCCCAGCTATTTTCTTCATTGTTTTTACCTTCAGTCATTAGTTTACACAATCCTTGTCCTTTTACTATGGATGCTGGTTTGAACTGAAGATCATCTTGTAAGGAAGTTACCCAGTTGCCTCTTCTTTCTCCTAATTCCTTTTGTACAAAAAGAGATTTTACAGCTGGGTGTGGAACTATTACCTTCGTGCGATTCTTAAGTATATATGGCCTGAATTGTTTTACTACTTTAAAAATTGCATAAGCTTATTTATCAACTGCTAGATACTTCAATTCAGCTCCCTGCAGACCAGTTCTCATAAATGATTTGGGGTACTCATCTCCCCCATCTTCCTTATGTGTAAGCACCGCTACCAATGAATCATCCTACGCAAAAGTGTACAGAATAAAATCTTTTTCGAAATTTGGACTTTTGAGTGATGGTGCATGAGCAATAGATGTTTTTATCTTACTGAATGCATTCTTTTCCACATCATTCCACTTGAAATGTACACTTTTTTTAACCATTTGCTACAAAGGTTTGACAATTTGAGCAAAATCTGGTACAAATCTCCGCACAAAATTTATTGTCCCCATAAATGATTGCATACCCTTTTTGTTATGGGGTAAAGGGATCTTTTCTATGGCTTTGATCCTTTCTAGGTCTATGGAGATCCCTTTCTTAGACACAACATGACCTAGTAGCTTTCCTGCTATGACTGCAAACACGCATTTCTTAAGATTTAGTGAAATACCATATTTCTGACAACATTCAAAAATTTGTTTCAGATGAAATGCATGTTCCTCCCTCTTTTTCAAAAATATTGTGACATCGTCTAGATAAACCACAACACTACGGCGTATCAAACCACAGAAATATATATCCATGGCCCTTTGGAAAGTAACTCCAGCATTAATAAGTCCAAAGGGAATTCTCCTGTACACAAAAGTCCCCATTTGGTTCTGAATGTAGTTTTAATCCTATCCTCTTCAGCTACTAGTACTTGACTATAGCCAGAGAATCCATCTAATAATGAAAACAATTCAGAACCCAAAACCATCTATGGTATTTGTTCCATCAGTGGGACCAGATAGTTATGTTTATCTGACACGCGATTTAGGTTTCTAAAATCTACACAGAGCCTAATTTCTCCTGAATTTTTCCTTACTGACACCAAATTAGACACCCATTCCGAATGTTTGACTTTGAATATGATTTTAGCATCCAACAATTTTTTTACTTCACTTTGAATTAAAGGTTCCAACTTTGGATGCATCTTCGTTAAAGGCTGTTGGTAAGGCTTGATTCCAGCTTTAATTAGGATGACATGTTGTATGATTTTCGTGTCATAAGTTTTAAGCTCTCCATATTTCCAAGCAAACACATATTTGTACTATTTGAACAGACTAATGAACTTACTCCTTTCGCTCGGAGAACAGCACTTCCCCAAATTTACATATTTGGGTTCAGCTTCAGTCCCCAAATTTATCAGCTCAAATTGCAAGGATGAGCTGTGAGTCTTGACATTCACTGGCTTTCTAAACTTGTTGTTTATGTCAAACATTCATTCCAAGGTCCTGAATCCCTTAGGAATAAAGTGCCGAAATTTTACTTTTGCTTGATGTTCTTCATCATCTATTATTTCTCCTTTAAAATTCTCATCATTCATCAAGCATTCCAAAATTTTCTGATCATCATCAAAAACCCATAGATTTGTGATCTTATCCGGAACAAAAGGCCTGAAAAGTAATTCAATAGAGCATCTATTATTGGAATGTACTAGCCTTGTAGCTGAGGTAGCTAGTAAATGAGCTTCTGCATTCTTTAATCTAGGAATGGACACAATATTGAATGTATGAAAATTTATAAGCAAATCCCAAAATTCATTTTGATAGGCTTTTAAATGTGGTGAAATACAGTGTATCTTATTTCGAATTTGCTTAACGACAATTTTGGAGTCTCCATACACTTCCAGTTCTATTTCCTTTTTAAGTCCCTGAACTAGTGCTTCATACTCGGCTGTATTATTTGTACATTCGAATTCTAATATACAAGAAAGAAAATGTTTATTTTTTATTGGATCAATCAGGACACAGCTAGCCCCTGATCCTCCTAATGTTTTAGATCCATCAAAATAAAGAATCCAATAACTATTTACCTCTACTGAATTTGAATTATAAACTACATATGAAACTAGATCTACTATTTTACAGTCAATCTCATCAGCCCATGAAAATCGAAGGAGATCGGGTTGGGTATCAAGTGTACTGCTAGCTTCTTCAGCTTCGTAATTTCACGGTTCCAATTTAGTGAAATAATTTCCCAACACAGAGTTTACTGGCTCATTATTTCCCTCTAACTGAGTAACATTGTATGTCATTTGAGGTTCTCTTAATACTTTTATCTGATTGGGACTTCCCTTATGAGGCTACCATAAATGTGACCAATCTGATGCAAAATATCCGTCTAGCCTCGCCGACCAGTCTCGACTCAAAACCAGTCCATAAGCATCTGGTATGTCTGCTAATACAATGTCGATGTACTGACATACCCTCTCATCTATAGATAAGTGAATCAGAACATCTTCCATTTCCCCTATTACTTTCATAGCTGTCCTATCTAATTGAACAACTTGCCAAGTAGATGGTTTAGGTTGTCCATTGATATTCTTGCAAACTTAAAGTGGCATAACATTAACTGATGCTTATGAGTCCACTAAATAGTTGTGCACATTATAGTTGAAAATATCAAAAGTTAGGAGAAATGTTGGGGTTTTATACTTAGACTTACCTCCCACACTTGCCTCGCCAATCTCTTCTTCAGGTTGGTTGTCAGTGGGAAGATTTTCTTCTGGTACCTCAAGTGCTTTTAAAATTTTCTCTTTTTGCTGAAGTAAATTACACATATCAAACAACGAGATATTTGCTTTAGATTTTTTAATGTCTTCCACAATATCATACCCAATCTCATGTTCTTTGAGATTCTTCTTGACAGTATCAATCTTATCTCCAATAGGCTTAAGAGGTGTGTTAATTTTCTCCAGATCTTGACTTTACATGGTAAAATCAGGTTCTTTAACAGTTGCAATGTTCTTCTGTATCTTCTTCATATTTTATTGAAGTTTTTTAATCTTAGGAACTATTGACTTATCTTCTTTTAACAAACTCTGACTCCTTGTTGTCACATTGATTTCTGATGTTTCCTCTTGTTTCAGAGAATCCTCTTCTTCTATATCAAACATTGAGAGACAATCCCATAAAACTAAAGTATCTTCCTCTTGTATTTTTGTAGATTGATTATCCTTTTCCTCCTCCTTACTAGTTTCCATCAGTTTGGAATCCAATAATTGATTCATGACTAGTGTCATAGAATTTATCCATTGGGGGCAATTCTTCTCAAAATGAGGCTGTTGATGAAAGGTACATAAATTATCCATGCCTACATCAGTTAAATTCATTGTTGTAGGACTGTGTGGAGGAGGTTTAGGTTGACTGTTGTCTTCCCTTTTCTTATAATAAGGCTTATATTATTTGGGAGCCTCTTTTTCCTTCTCTAAATCTATCACTCTGTTGGATAACTTATACATCATCTTCAACATCCCTTTGAAATCCTATGACTACTCATCCTTAGGCTTAGTTAGTAATGAAGGTTTCTTGGTTCCAAAAGTCTTTTCTTCCGACCGCATGGGGTAATTTTCTATACTTTCCATCTCATCCTCTACCTTCTCAGCTTCTTTGTAGGTTTCTGCTAATGTGGGTCTAACTGATCTCTTGGAAAACATGGCTAAATCAGGCCCAAGGGCTGAGGTATAGTATTCTATTAGAGCATTTTCAGATGGCTTATCAGCACCAGTAAAATTGTTTAGGTAAGCGGAAAATCTTTGAGTGAAATTATGCACTCGCTCTTTCCTTTCTTTCTTTAGAGCACATAACCCTTTCATTAAGGCTGCATGAGTTTTCTAAACTGCATATTTACTTCTAAAAATTCTCTCAATTGTGTTCCAATTTGTGATTGAATTTGCAGGAAGTGAAAAATACCATGAGGCTTCTTTTCCTTTCAGAGTGTGGGGAAACAATATACACACCACATCTTCATTCTCTCCAGCTCGTAGTCCTTCTACAGCCAAGTAAAAACTCTGTAAATGATCATCTACCAAAATTCCTTCACTTGGTTCAAACTTAGGTAACATCTTATCAAAATCTTAAGGCAAATCATGCAAGGGAGGTGTCAGATTTAAAGGTGGCATAGCTCTCCAAGCAGGCTATGAAGGTGGTTGGTTTGCATCTACATTAGCCATGATTATGAGTGGAGAATGAGGTTGTGACTGAACAGGGGTCTGGAATGGTGAACAGTAAGGTGAACCTGGATCCAATTGATTCAAAGATTGGTCAACTTCTTATAAGGCTGCTTCTACTAGTTCTTCTAGATCCTCTACCAACACTGAGTCTTCTAATTGAGGGAGATATTTCTTCTGATACTCTCTTCTAGGTAGGACAGAAATGATAGGTAATCCTCCAATATTTTTCGCATATGCCCTGGTGATTCTTCTTAAATCATCAACCACTTCGTTATCGACAGGATACATATACCCTTTCTCTTTATCTTCGGGAGTGTGTTTATGAAACAAACTACTTTCAGAACTGTCACCGGTGGAGTTATTTCGAGGAAGTGAGCTTCCTGGGCCAGCCATTCACTGGTGGTCCTCCTTCTAGTGCCAAAAACTGTTGAGGCCTGGAAAATCGTAGGTAACAACAGTGAGGGATTCTCCCTAATAAACATTCCCAACTAGCCCTTTACTGTTTGGTATGGGGAATCCGTTCGATTTATGGTCCGACTACCATAGGTCAAGTAACAAATTAAAATGTTTTACCAATTATGGCCCACTCCACCGTGTATATTTTTAGTTTTTTGGGTTTAAGTTATGATGTGCAAGTGCCTATCTAAAAATGCAAACAACAGAGATAATGAGGAGGGTCAAAATGTGATGCGCAGGTTCTTACCTCTCGTCTTACCTCTCTCGCATTTAAATCACAAACAACAAGAAACTAACTATAACTAACTAACTTATCCCTAGGGAGCAGAATTATCAGTTAACAATGAGTAATGTATTTTTGCGCATGTATTAGGAAAAATTACAGATAGTTGTTATTTATTTCGGAACACATGAACATTAATAGAAATATGAACAATAAGATAGCTTATTGTTAATTACAACCTTCATTACTCACAGTGGAAATTTCACAGAATAAACTAGAGTACATTCATAACATGAACATAAATTCATTGAGTTAGAACGATCTCACAGTTAATGGAAATAAGCTGAAAACGAAATAGCTCACATTCAACTGATCCATAGAAAAATATTTGAAACATTCCACCAAACTTTCTCCAGCAGAAACTTGTAACTCTTTATTGTAAAAGGAAATAGTTCTTCTTACAATATACTCTCAAAAAATTGCCTGGGAAAGAAGTCCTCTCTACATCTAAGCTCTCCTATATTTATACAAAACGCAAAACCCTTGGGCTGCCCCTCAATGACTTTTGGGCTTCCCCAACATTACGCTTCCAAAATTTTGTCTCGTAGCATGTACACATAATTAATACAATATATTACATTTAAATCAAGAATTTTTTTAGAACACTTTATGAAGAGGGGACAACTTGGTCATTGATGAACTTTTTCCATGCCTAAGCCTTCACTGTTATGCCTTCAAATCCGGAGGGTTCAAGAAAATGGATATTTATCTCATATTTGGCAGCTTGGTTCCTTACCCCTTCTATCCTTCCAGGACTCAGGCACAGCTGATCCTCTAGTAGATGTATACTTACAGATGCATGTGCCACTACAACCTTTAAAATTCATTCATCTAGATCTTTTACCTGTTGGATATCTTGCTCATCTTCCTGATATTTGTTCTGTAGATGTTCTATAAAAAATTTATGTTCTTGTATCGCATCCAATCTTTTCTCTACAGAAATCTGGCATCTATTATATGTAGAAAGCACTCTCCTACAGTATTTGGCACATGCTCTCTTTGTTTTCTTTACAGTTTTCTTGAATTCTTCCACAAGATTGATTGCAAACTCCAATAAATCATATTCCTGCTTTAAATTCTGCTGGTCTTTAACTGGTAGCTCCGTAGGAGATTCCTTATTTGTTTCTATCCATACTATTATTCCCGTTAGAATCTCCATAATCTCTTAAGATCTATCCAAAAAATATGAAGTAGTATCCAAAATTTATTCTAATCTGCTATCTATTTGTAAAATCTTACACCTTTCTTCCTCAATGCACATTTGTAATTGGTGGATCTTCCTTCTTTGAGTTAGAACATGTTCTTTTAAAGGCTGGAAGTCTCTCTTCTGTTCTATAGCATCTTTCAGTGATGCTGACAATGAAGTATTATGTTCTTCTATGGTTGCCACCTGCATTTGATATTGCTTCTCTCTTTCCTCCATGGAAGCCTTCTCTGTTTCTAACTCCGCAATTTTGCTTTGTAACTGGTCCTTATCTGCACTTAGAGTTTCATAGGATACATGAAGATCATTTTTCTCAGTTTTCAACACTTGATGCTCTAGCTATAGCCTTTGTAATTCTGCTAAACTGTTCTGAGCATCCTTTTCCATTTTCTCTGTAGAAACTTCTAAAGCCTCTTTATTTTCTTGCAGAGTCTGGAGTTATGTTCTTCAAGTCCTCACTTCATTCTTCATGTCCTCACATTTCCTCTTTATCTTATGACCTTCATCCCTCTCCTTCTTCAATTTTTCTTTTAATTGTGTTGCATTCTTTCTGGACTGCTCGAGATCCGTCATCAAGCTGTCTACATTACCTTCAGTTGCTTAGGTTAACGCCACCCCAACTCTTGCTATCAATCTTGTGTCTACATCCATTCCATGCACCAAGGTTTTATCAGTTATCATCTTTCCCAATTTTCCTCATGTTTCAACCTTTTTCTCGGTTCTTTTTACAATCCTTTCTTCTTCTCATCATAGAGAATAGTACTGAAGTTAGGGACCTCCTCCCCTTATTTTGGCATGAAAGGGATCAAATTAATTCCAAAAAATGAAGCTTGCCCTAGTGTGCTGCCAGAAGCTACAGTAGGCTCCTGAGGATCAGGATTAGAGTGTCCGTGTCCTTGATCTGTGTGATCTTGTCCCCTTTGTGTATCTACCTACTCAGTAGTCTGTTGGTCCTTTAGAGATCCTGTTAATCTCAGACCTTCACTTTCTTCCTATCTTTTCTTGATCTCTGCGTCTTCATTTCTTTTTCTTTCCTCCTCTTCCTTCCTTGTTGCTTCCTCTACAGCTTGCTTTCTTTCTTCTTCTTCATTCTTCAGCCAACTCTCTGCCTCCTCTGATAGCCTTCTAGCATCTTCTTGTCTCTTTTTGGCCTCTTCTTCTTATAATGTCTTAGTCTTCTCTGAAGTTTTGCCCTTTCCTCCCACAATAGCAATTTTCTGCTTGAACCTCTTTTTTAGGGCGGTTATGTTCTTTGCACTTCTGAATGTTTCCTCGTCCTTCTCCCAAAAGTTGGTATATTCAAAATGGATGCTTTCCTCCTTGCAGTGATCAGTTACTTTATTTTGGGAGTAATTCCTGTGAAAATTCATTTCACCAAAATGGAAATGCTCCAGCTCCTGAACAAACTCTGCAGTCTATTTTAGCTTTGAAAACTTATAACTTCTAAGCCAGAAAGGTATTGCGGGATAGGTTGCCTTCTTATGCTCGAAAAGAAAATTTCCTACACCATCAATGTAGACTTGTCTAACTGCCTCTTTGTGCAGTACATAGTCAGTGGCATGCTTAGGGAGTAAAGAAGGTGCTCTGGAACCCCCATACATTCTTATATACAATATTCCTCAGTCAAATAATTGTCTCCATATTCCTCGATGACCTTGAATGCTTCTTCAAACATGCAATTCCATTCAGTTAGGAAAATTAGGGTATACAAAGGCATGCTGAAGTGTTCACAGATTTCTCTATAGTAGCTATAGTATTTATGAGCCCAAAACAATCTATATGCTGTGTACACTGGGGTCCTGTCCCTATCCCAGTTACATCTCAAGGATAGAAAAGATTGAGTACATAGTATACAGTCAATCAGGATGGAGCTCATATAGAACTCTGATTTCTTCTATGACACCCCTCCCAAGGCTGCGGATATGCATGCTGAGAGGCTATTTGATACTATGTTTGACCAATTGAAAATGGTCCCCTGAGTAGCCACATAGAAGATAATTAGTATCCATCCTATATTGAAGCTTTTTCCGTGAGCTCTCCGAAAAATCATATTCAGTATTAGTGCAATGAATCTATAGGGAGTCTGGAGAGTAGATGTATCATACTCTCCTGAAGGCCTGGTTTGAAAGTATTTCCCTGGTATCATCATTCTTTTAACTGTTTCTACCAGATCCATAGTTGTCTCTTTCAACCAGCTTTCTGTCAAGTAAATATGAGCAGGAGACAGATGATATGCCATACAGACATATGCAGGGCTATATGCAGCGTAGCCCTTCTTAGCAGTATTTTCAAGAATAATCGTAGTTACATCTGCCCTAGGCAGAATCCAGCTTATCACCTCCGAACACAGGAACAACTCAGGTATTGTGGCTACTTTCACGAGAGTCGATTTCTCAATGTTTGCATAAATGGTTAGCTCCTCGAATTCGGCATCAAGTACGTTCTGATTTACAATCATCCTGTATATCTCTCCCCATTTATAATCCGGTTCGACCCTGGTGGTAGCTTTGGTATCTTCATATATATATTCAACCTTGGTGATGATCTCAACCTCTAGTTCTCCTTCAACAACAAGAGCCTTTTTGTTTTGTCTTTTGGACATATTTTCTTTGCAACAGTCACCCTGTCATAAACATAGCATGTTCTTAGACCCATTGAGCTTTTAGCAAGTGTTTTAATGATAACAAAAATTGTATCAATCTATTTACCTCTTCCATATGCGTTATGAAAAAGAAAGTATACACAGTATTAATGCATGAAAAGAAAATGACAAGGAAAAAAGGAAATCTTGCAGGTTGTGTCTTAGAACCCTTTAAGTCCACTGTCTGTAACAAATTTCACAACACAAAGAGAAAACAACTCTCTATCTTAATCCGGACCACATTCGAACTAACTCAAACTCATTCGATAAAAGTATGAACCACATCATCGCTATCGCTAATCCTCAAAACACTAGATCCTATACTGTGCTCTTCATTGCGGAAAACCCTAACTCAACCAAAAGATGGAAAACCTTCGCCATCCCATGAAACAGGGTAAATGCACACAAAAAATTTAAAACCCCCCTAGACGGCCATGGACAACCAAATAATGGGTGGTGCAGACAGCGTAACGCTTGTCTGCACCGTGCCATCAATCATTCATGCATGAGTAAAAACATACATAATGGCTCAATCAATCATGTAGCCTCAAAACAAAAACTGTAAACAGCTAGCTCTTCAACCCTAAAACATTATGCATGTATACAATGAAGACAAACACTCTTTAAGTGGACAAACTATCCCACGGACCACCTAATCGGGAAAACCTAACCAGGGAAAAACCACAGTTCCAAATCCACCAATAAAAAGCCAAAAAGACAAGGCCATGGTTTTCCTACCTGGAAAAACGTAGTGCAGTCGACGGGATGACCCAAAAATATCCATGGTAACACACTAACAAGTCGAGTTCGAATAGCTAGGCGCGTGAATCAATACAAGCGACAAAGACTGGAGCAACAGTAAGTTCAATATGGCTAAAATAATAAAATAACACTCCCCTTAATATATAGAACCTTTGGCGGGAAAAGGTGGTGGGAAAACCCTATCAACAGTTAAACTCTCTAATCGTCGGAAGGATAGTTCAAGTGACAGCTGCAATGGCGGACTCACAAACAACTACGGATTCGCGACAATTTTAAACCTGTCCGCATCGAAAGCTCTAAGCGCTAAGTATTGGAGCTTCAAACCTAAACATTTCTGTAGTGTCGGCGATATAAAAAGTATCATTGCAAGTTACTCTTTTAAAAAAGGTATCAGAACCTGGATTACTTAAGTTCTTCGGTATCAGCGAGTGGAAAGACTATCCTTCGGGACATTCCTCATTTGTCTTCTGAAACGTCGGCAGCATAGAGGACTAATGCTCCGGTTCATTCATCAACCAACTCCCGACAGCGATAAAAAGTCATTGAAAAATCAAACGTTAAGCTCTAAAAATAAAACAAAAACTCCACAATTTTTTATGTATCGGTTGGGCAAACGGCAATACTAGATCATTCAACTCCCGAAACCGAAGAAAACAATTGACTATGCTTCCGATGTCAAAAGGATAGTCAACTAATCTTCCAACTTCAAAAGATCAATTTTTAAACAGAGAAAACTGTACTTCTAGGACAGCTTTAAGAAAACCGAATAATCCTAGGCTAGATATAATTTAATCAATTCAAAAGGAGGGTCCCAAATTTTAAAAATTTGGGAAAATGGTTGCAGCTGCAACATGATGTCCTACGATGAGTCCTTACGGATGACAGGGCCTACTTCTAGGTGCAGTCAAGATCTGTAGTTGCAGACGATAATCTTGTATGGAGAGTATTCCTACATATACATGTAAATGTTGTAGTATAACACTCGCTTGGAGTGGTCCTAGCTCTAACACGTTGAGGATGGTCTACGATGAGTCCTTATGGATGACAGGTCTTGCATTCACGTGCAGATGAGATCTACATTCAGTTGTAGACGATTCAGTTGTTCGATACTATGGACCCTCCTCATTAAGAGGGAGTAGGATGATGGATGATTGCATCATCCTTGGACATATGTCCTAAAGTGATAGAGATTGATCATCCCGCAAAGATATCACGTGTACTATAGGTAGTGCGGTTGCAAAGGGTCAAGAAGATCGAAGTGTTGCTGCAAAGGATCGAGAAGATCGAAGTGTTGTTGCAAAGCATCGAGAAGGTCGAATTGGTGCTACAAAGGATTGAGAAGATTGAAGTGCTACTGCGAAGGATCAAGAAGAACATTTTTCATTGGTCTCCTCCATACTGGCAGTGTTTTCCTTAACAATCCCTGTAAAAGTGACTTTGATTTCCCACTCAAAACTTGTAACTTCCTTGACTATACTGCTTCCAGTTTTGCTTTGGGTCAGATGAGAAACATGGACTAATAAAAAAGATCCCTCTTCAACAAGAGCTCTCTGCTCCACCCAATCCTTCTCAATTCTACAACCCTATCAAAAACTGGCAAAGGATGTAAAGCAACCTACGATAATTTATGAGCTTCAGTACATTTGGGGTAACATGATTGGCTTGGCATCTGTTCCCTTTCTTTTCCCCATGGATTGATGGATGAACGTCTTCCTTTTCCCTCTCCCACCTATATTTAGTTCCTGATTACATTTGGGAACTAACTGGGGCTTGAGGTGACCAACTACAGGTGGAACTTACTGTCCTTTTTAACTAGGAACAAACTTGGATGCACTAGTCAGTGGAAAAACTAACAAAAAAAATATTGACTTTAGTTAGAGTGTGGTTATCTTGGGTACATGTATACTGACCTAGAAACCATTTATGAATGAGTAGAAAGTATTGAAGGTTGAAAAAGATCCATTACTAAGGTTCCCATTTTTCTCTTATGTCGTCTAGCGATGTAGACATCTATCTTGTATGGCGGACTTTTTTGTCGTCTGTTGGTAGATTTTATGCAATGGGTTAGTTTTGGGAATGGGTTATAAGCATCACTTGTCAATACTATATAACCCAACCTTTCTTTGTGAATGGGGTGATCCCTTCTCGTGACAATAGAAACACTTGACTTTTGACAAGTAAAACTCATCATTGGAAGTGCACTCCAAAAGTCATATGAGAAAGAAAAGTAAAAACCCAAGAGGTCATCATTGCTCTTAATCAACATAAAACTATTTTCATTATCTATTTAAAACACTAAAGATGGTGTATCAAACAAAACCAAATCAATTAGGCAATGATTGTTGGAATTTTGTCATAGAAATTTTTATCTACTCATGCAACGTTTTTTTATAGAATTTGTTAAAAAAATTCAAAAATGTAAAAACAAAAGATAACATGTTTTTGAACAATATAATGATGTTTGAATGAAACTTTGTATTGTTAGTAGTTTAAATATATGGAATTACTACGAAATCATATTTCAATTTCTTTGTCCAACTGAATGGCTAATTTTTAGTATTTTTTCACTCTAGAACATATTTCCAAATTCATTATGCCAAGATTCAAATAATAATACTAAGCATGCAGGTTAAAACTAAATGTACCTAACAGCTTATAATGCATGTACATCATTATTTCCAATACAACCCAAAATCAAGTTCATTGTTCTATCATGCATTGTTAGAAGACGCGTGAAATAATCCAAGCTTTACTAACTATCTTCAAGCGACATAATTCAATATGGAGATTCATATGGTCAATGGCAGTGAGGTTCTAACAGATGATTACACTAATTATGGAGATTACAAGTGTACCAGCACATCTTAATACAAGCCTTTCTTCTTACTCTATAAAATCAGAGAATAATAGCTCTGGAACTGATATATAATCATTTATTCATATGTAATAGTAATGCTCTAATCTAAAACTCCTTGATCTATATTGAGTATGAATATCTCTCATTTGTGAAACAATGCCCAAGAAAATGTAACTGATGACAGAAATGAGAGAGCATGCATTGTGAATGGTTCTAATAAATCTATATTATATGCACCTGTTGAGGCCCCGAAAATCGCAGGCGGCAACAGTAAAGGATTCTCCCCAATCAGCGTTCCCAACTAGCCCGCTGACTGTTTGGTATAGGGAATCCATCCGGTGTACGGTCCGGCTACCGTAGGTCAAAGTAACAAACACAGGCTTTACCGGTTGCGGCCTGGCCCACCGAGTTTTTGTATTTTGACTTAGAAATACATGATATGCACGTGCCTAACTAAATGCAGGGTAGTCAAGATGCAGGGAGCGGTCACAAAGTGATGCGCAGGTTCTTACCTTTCGTCTGATGCTCACCGGCAACCAAACCAGATACAGACAGAAAGAAAGCTAACTATCTAAACTATCCCTAGGGAGCAGGGTTGTCATTTTTTAGATGAGCAATACATATTCATACACCATAAGAAGAAAAAACAGGTAGCTGCTACTTCTTCTGCAGCACATGAACGCTTACAAATATTCAAATAATCAGATAACCAATCATTTTATAACACAGTTATTGCTCATAGTGGAAATATACCCAGAAATTACTGAAGAACATCCAACAAGAACATAGGTTCAAATATCAAATACTCTTACAGTAAATAAAGACTGCTGAAAACAAAATAGTTCCTCTTCAACATCATTTATTGAATTGCATTGATACATTCCACATCTTTTGCTCTTTCCAGCAGGCAAAATCGCAGTTCTTCCCAGCAAAACGAGGTAGCTCCTCTTACAAGTCAACAATTACAAATTTTCCAGCGAAAAAAAGCCCTGTCTAAGTCCTCTCTTTTTCTATTTAAACTAGGACTTCTGCCCCCTGGGCTGCCCTCCCTGCGTGTGGCTTTCAGCCTCCTTGACGATTCACCTTCTTCCCTGACTGTTGTGTTTTCCCAATCATCTTCCATAAGCGTCTAAATTCTGACCGTAACCGCCGTGACTGCTTCCTTGGTGCCTTTGTCGTTCATCTATTTTGTCCTTTCTTCGATCTAAGTTGCTTCGGCGATCCATGGGGTTTTTTCTGCAGACACTTGAGTGCATTATCCACTAAATTGAGGTATTAAGCATTTCAAATTACAAAGCATAAGATGAATCCACAGGGAACTAGCTTGGTTTATCCGGGCGAGAGCTTCACGACGACACCGAATCGGCGGTCGGGCGGTCACTGGATCGGACGGGACAAGGCTGCAGGAGCCGCAATGGCGGAGGGGGTAAAGAAACGGGCGAGTGACCAAACAAGCGACAAGGTAGTCGGATGCCGGGCGGAAGGTATCGGAGGCTAGAAGATTCTGTCACCCGCAACGGCGGACGGGACGCGAGTCGGTGGCGGGCGACGAGGTAAAGGAAAAGGTTCGGGTGGCAGTCGGCAAGTCGGATGTCGGGTGACAAGCGAATCGGAGGTCAACTCCTACCCTCTGGCCGCAACGGCGGGCGAGCCCACAAACTATAGCTAGCGATTTACACAGCGAATCGGGCGTCGGGTGAAACCTCAGTCGGGTGGAAGGTTTGGTCAGGGAGCCGCAACGGCGGGTGATGTGAGGCTCAAAGACTTCAGAAAGAGGCCCGATCAGCAGTGTGAAGGATAAAAAATAAAAATCAACTTTCTTGCTAAGGCAAATATCAACATTCTACGGGTAGTGAACAAACCAAACACGATTCAAATCGAAAAAAGGACACGGAAATCCAAAAAGCGGGCGTCCAACTTCAAACAAAAAACAAACAGATACGCTCGAGGGTGCCAAGCCTTTGACAATCAATCCAAGCAAACAAAGATGAAGAGGAGTCCCAGGGTTTAAGTGACATAAAGTCGGGGAGAAACGTTGCGGTAGCAACAGCACCTTAAGAATAATTATACATATTCAATACCCTACTAAAATTTAGGTTTCGGCTCCTGAGTTACCAGATCCTGCTACAATTTAGGTTTATGTTCCTGAGTTACTAGATCCCTTTTTTTCATTGTTGTATTCTTCAAAATCTGCAATAGCCCAACAACTAAAAAATGTCAGATATCACTGATCAGGTCTTTCTTACTTTTAAAAATGTCCACTCACACATTTTAGGAATGTAACTTTAATTGTAAATACTACTTCCTTACATATCATATGACACTGAAAAATGCATCAGAAATCAGTGTCAGGTCCCTTTTTAGGAAGGGATATGGAAATGATTTAGGATATGACCACCTATCGATCATAGAAAGAAACATAAAGGAGCAAATATACCATAAAGATTGCTCTGCAAAGACTGTAAAAACTAGATCACACAAGTAAAATGTATCACAAAGCAGAGATAGTAGGTTGTAGTTGTCTAAGCATATGATTTTCATTCTGTTAAGTGGAAAGCCTTTCCTCTAACTCAAAGTTTTTAAGCTCAATATCCTTAACCCTTGTTTCTAAATCATTCAAGTATGCTTTATTTCTTTCTCTTGCATGTTAGGCAAACATTGTTTCCTAAGCAATCTATTCATAGCAAGACATGTGTCAACTGAATTGAAGTGATCACCTCTCGTAGGCTTGTTAACTACTTCAAATGTACTCTAGATTGATACAGTGTTCTAAACCGAGCTTCAATGATCAATTTTTTAATCCATCTTTATGTGTTATCTAGTATCATCAACCACTCAAATACCACCAAGGTTACATTCACAAATCCAAAAAAAATTGGGAAAACACGTAAATCTAAACCTTGAGCCAAACAACAAACCACTTCACAAACCACTTCACCTTCAAAGTTCCCAACGCAAATTGTTGCATTAATTTGCAAAATCCACCATGAGAGTGTCAAAGCATACGAGCTAGAACGCTCGGAAACACCAAGGCATAATTCTTAAACACATAACATACATCCACCGCATCAAACCATCCACAGCCACTTACAATGCTTGATCAACCACGTGTGAAATAAAATGCATTAAACATTCCTGGATATTCACGGTTACCATAGCATTGATTTCAACTCACGCAAGCATAAGAATTAGTAACCATGACCGCCAAATACCATCTATCACCTAAATATCATCCAACTACATAAACACAATACACGTGGGTTTCCAAGTCGCCGAGATGTGCCACGCGATGCCAAGTCAGAAGGCATTGCAAAAAAAAATTGTTCTTTTTATAAACATTATCCCACGGATGTTATATGATCTCAGCCAAGTATTTTAGTAAAGGCATCGTGTGCTTGGTACGTGTATGCTTGGCGTCATACACGAAATAAGTTAGTAAAGGTATTGCATAGAGTATGCACAATCGTAGTGTATTATTCTTAACTACAGTTCAAATGCAATTTAAGAACTCAATATATTAGCAATGTGGAGGATTATTTCAAAATATTAAATGCATTATATCATATACTAAGCATTTTAAGCATGTTAGTGCAACACCTTTTCAATCCATAATTCCCTTTTTTTTGTGTGTGTTTTGCAACAAACTTCAAAAACAATAAACAATTGAATTTCAATGCTAAACATTGTCACAACCTACAACTAATTAGTATAATTTGCTTCCATCCATAACCAATCTCTTTTACCAATCATTCAACAATCATAAGGAAACTAGGAAAGTATGCCTCCTTATTTAGTGTTTTAGGATTGGGATTTCTTCTCAGCTAGGGCCTCTTTAACGAAGTTTGACAACATACACATGTATGACGATGCAATTCAGAGTATGACTATATTTAAATTCTTATTCAGTGTTCTAGGATTTCTTCTCAGCTAGGGCCCCTTTAACAAAGTTTGACAACAGACACATATATGACGATGCAATTCGGAGTATGACTATATTTAAATGGATTTTTAGTGGAGTGTAAGATATATAAAGCATAATTTCTCAACACTTTGCAAAATCCACACTATATGTCCCCATAAGCATCAATAGAGTCTACTTAATACATCAACTTCCAGAGGCCACAACTTCCGCATACAAAATCTCATTGGGCCACACGATAGCCCATTGGAAATATCTCAAAGACAAGAAAAATTTTGATCAAGGATTCGATAAGCCTTTGGTGACCCTAAGTTGTCATGGGGCCAAGACACACACTTTAGGGCCTCAAAAATTCACTAGAAATTCAAGACCTAAGAAATTGTAAAAAATAAAACAAGGTGGAGAATTGTTTTGAGCTAGTGGAAGAGGTGTGTGGCCACCAATATCTACCTATATTAATCATCCCCCCTTAGGAATAAATGGTTCCCATTATGTCAAGTTTCCCCATCATATGGGGAAACTTCTGTTGAACTTTATTTTTTTTTAGCTAGTTTCCTTAGTGAAGAAGCATTGCCTTGCTTTGATTACCTTATAGTATTGTATGTTATGCTTGTAAGTGCCCCTCAACTAGATGTCCATGATCTAGACTAGTGTAGCTTTCTCGATGCAATTAGAGTTCAGTTTTGTAGGATGGAAGCGCTCTTCCTACTTTGAGGTGTCCAATAGAGGTTGAAAATATGGTTGAAGCAACTCCGCATTAAATATTGGGTGCAAGACAAGGAAAGGGGGAATACTCAACTCTAAAGCATTATTACCCATAACCTTTGTGATGGTGTAAGTTCCATATCAAAGTGGTTTAAGCTTCATGTGGGGACTTGAGAAGTGATCTTACTGCAAGCATACATTAATAGCAACATGAAATATGTATGGAACATGATTATGGTCATGTTGTTACCTGTACTTGAAATTGGATTTCTATAGGATATCATGAACCTATTATTAGATGTGATGGATATGTTCAACAAATTTGGCTTCTCTATCTACCTCACTCTAATCATGGGAGGACTCTTCTTATGCAGATGTAATAGGAAGAGCTACATTAATGGGCGTCAGTGTTTGGAACCCAAAGCACACCTGAAAAGGGTTTTGGCCAATAGAATTGTAAGGGATTTGTTGTAGCTATGTTAAACATAAGGAAGGATCTAGTCACATATACAACATTGTACATTCATAGGATATGCATAATCATCATATTGACCACCTCCGTGTGTCCATCTACTTGGGGGTGGAAGGTGTCCATCAGAGACCATCAGTTAGACTAGAAGGTTCTAAGGAACCCACTACCCCTATCTAACATAATGGTCTATAGTAGCCCAAAATTAACCCAAACATGCTCAAAGAAGAGCTTAGTAGTGGACTCTTTTGTGATACTCTTCTTGCAAGGTGATAGAATGGCCATCTTAGAGAAATGATTAACAAACACAAAGTCACAATTATTACCATGCTTGGTAGAGGGAATAAGTGATGTATAATCCATGGAGACTAATTTCCAAGGCATATCTAGGGTAATTAGAGAAATGTACAATCCTTGCTTATTAATGGAAATTTTAGTAATAACACGGACAGTGCACAATCTAATACACTTATGGGAATCATGTTGGATATTTGGCCAATAGTAATACTTCTCTCATAGTGCTAATGTCTTATCCACACCAAAGTTCCCTGCCGCCCAACTATAAATTTCCTCCCAAATTATATTCACACGCTTGTTTGAAGGAACAAAAAATGGCCTAGATGTCAAAAAATCACTTATTGGAAGTGAAAGTCTAGAAATTATTCACCTATTCCTAGTGCTTGACATCTAGTAGTGAATTCAGGGCCACTAGCATATAAATGGGGCCACAGATAGGTCTCGTGCTCACATGAGTTAAGAACCATGGTTAGTTCCACAATTGGAGGTCAGATGAGGCAGTCTACGACTCGATTTTTGTTATCGTTTGTACTTAATGTTTAAGTGGACCTAGTGCATGTATGTGGACCACTTCTTATGGTGATCATTCAGTAACTTTCCTTGCATCTGCATGAACTATAGGGGACTATGATCAATGTGGATGATCGTTTCCTTTCCTAAAATATAATGCTTCCAATGTCGGCAAGTGGTCGGCAAGCTTGCACAATGGAGTACATCTCCTTGTCAAAGGTGGGAAACGTACAAACAACATCAAATAGTGTATCATTGTGATAGACCGCCAAATGTCCATGCTTAGTGAGGAATACATTGATAACATAATCTAAGGAAATTGTCTCAATATTGAAAGGTCGTTGTAGGTCTGGCAAAGAGAGCACCAACATTGAGAAAAGGAGTTATTTCAAACCCTTGAATGCTTTCTTTTGTAATGCACCCAAAGGGAACATAGATTTGGCTCCACCCTTGGTCACTTGTATTAAGGGCTAAGTGATATAATAGAATCCCAACAAAAACCTATGATAGAAGTTGGAAAGGCCCAAGAAGTTGTGGAGGTTTGTTAGAGTCATCGAGGCTAACCAATTCCGAATGAATTAGATCTTATTTGGGTGCACATGCACCCCATGTTCATCCATGTTGTATCCCAAATACTGAATTATTTTCATGTCAAACGAGCATTTCTCCAAATTGGCATATAACTTGTGTTGTCACAGGGTGCTTAGGATCCGTTGAATGTGATACAAATGTTCTGCCCAATTTCTAATGAAGATGAAAATATCTTCCAACTATATGACCACAAAATATTTTCCAATATATCATCCATCATCCTCATGAATGGTGTTGTATCATTGGTGAAGCCAAAATGCATGATGAACCACTAAAAAAGGCCACCCTTGAAGCTTTTATTCCATACAACAATTTGCTTAATTAGGACTTGGTGGCATCTTGAATTTAGAACAATCTTGCTTAAGAACTTGGCACCCTTAAGCTAATCAAGAAGATCGTCAATTTGGGGGATTGGGTATCAGTTTTTTATAGTGATTTTATTCAAGGTTCTAGAATCAATACATAGTTTCCATGTCCCATCCTTATTCTTCACCAACACAATTGGGATCCCACAAGGTGGGGATCTTAGTAGAATGTGTCCATTTTGGATGAGCTCTTGAATCTAATATTTTATTCCTTATTCTTTACAAGAAAGAATCTATATATTAGTCTATTATGTAAAGGAGCACTAGGTATTAAATAAATTGAAAGTTTGACATAGTAGAGCAGGGTATCCCATTTGGCTGAGGCAAAGATACCTTTGCATTCTTTTATAATATTTTCCAACTACTTCTATTATGTATAGAGGCTTCGTATAGGGAAAGTGGTTCTCGTATGGTGACTTACATGAAGGATGTCCTAACTGACATGAATGTCTCATCCCTAGCTCAACCAATGTATGGTCTATGGTTGGTAGTGTGGAATTATCAAAAACTTTAGTCTCTTGATGACCGTCAATAAAATCAGGTTCTTTTGGCTACCACTCTCAACAATTGGAAATAATATTTAGTCCCCTTCAACCACATATACCAATGGAAGAGGTGCTCCCCTTAATATGGATCCTCTAGATCTTCTAGTTGGATATTTTATATTATAGTGGTGGCACTAAATTCCACTTTAATTATATTCTTTCCTTTATCTTGCTATAAATCAATGTCTAATCCAGAGTAGATCTCTATGGCTTTCATCTTGGCCAACAATGATTGTTTCAATCAACATTCATTAGTGTTGTACTAGAGGCTTTTGTGGAACTCACGCCACTTTCTAGTGTCCTTCTTTGACTTCCCACTACCCTTATTTACATGTGGCTTGGACTGGTTGTTGTGAGACTAAATTCCACTTTAATTATATTCTTTCCTTTATCTTGCTATAAATAAGTGTCTAATCCAGAGTCGATCTCTATGGCTTTCATCTTGGCCAACAATGATTGCTTCAATCAACATTCATTAGTGTTGTACTAGAGGATTTTGTGGAACTCACGCCACTTTCTAGTGTCCTTCTTTGACTTCCCACTACCCTTATTTACCTGTGGCTTGGACTAGTTGTTGTGAGATTGGTTATCCTTTATCTATCCTTTGTTATCTAATTTAGTCCCACCTTTACCATGTTTTTGTCGTACTTGATTTGTAGACCCAAACTCCCACTTATTTTTCTGCTTAAAGTTTAACTTAATTTTGATAGCATATCGATAAGCAAATCCCATTGAAGAGATGTACCTGTGTAGTTTATTGTGGTACTTTAGGATCAAGTGTTGTTTAAAGTCTCTAATACCCAGTTTTGAGTGCAAGGTATGAAATATATTTGTGAACTCTAGCATTGTCTTGTCTCTCTCTTGCCACAAAGTTGTTAAACTCATGTACTGGTCATCATAGTTTGAGGGCATCAACAAAATTCACCCAAGTGGATTCTGTCCTATATTTTATACACTCCTCTCTAACGTCTCTCTCCCAATAATTTACCCACCAAACTTTGACATGGGGGAGGGAATTAAGGAGTAAAAGATTATCCCAATAACCCTCTAACATATTTAACCATTTATCCAAATCATCTAAATCTATCTAGAAATTAGATAAAGGAATGTCAAAGTTAACTTCCACCTTGAAGGGTGTTTCACCTTTTAAATGGTTGTTAGTTAAAGGTGTCTTTGTTTCCTTTGACAATCATCAAAGGATCTAGGAAAAATTATCATTCATCTCGTTCCTCTATCACGTGAGGGATTCCTCAAGCAACAACTTAATAGGATCTCCTCCTATGTCATGTCTCTTCCATTCTACCATGTGAGGTTTCTTGGACTAGTGAGAGAGATTTTCCCCAAGCTTAACTAGTTTGAGAACAAACTCTTGATACATCAATCTCATAGGGGACATGCACCAAGAAACAATAAAAATCATATTTCTCTAATACCACTGATCTGGATTATTTAGAGCACTAAATGAATGCATAAATCTAAAATGGAAACACACACACAAAGATGTTGTATAGAGCACAAAAGTACAATAAAACCCAAAATCTATTAATGAGTGAAATGGAAAGAGACAGTAAACTACAAAGCAATACAAACTATCTAGAATGGTGGTAGATTATTTGTGAAGAGAGATGTGTCATCTATGCTCATTCGCAAGAAGACCCTTACAAGAGGTTTAAATTGACTTTTATCATAAAGTGTTAAAACCTAAGAAGAAAAATATCTAAATATGCATTACCCTAACCCTAGGAGATGAAGTGGAAAAAGGAATGTGGGCCTCAAGGATTCTACTTGATACATCAACTTCCCTAAGCTATAAATTCTAAATACAAAATATGTTTGGGGAGCGCAATAACCCATTGGAATTAACTCAAAGAGAATAATAATTTCAATAAAGGCTTACACAAGCCTTCAATAACCCCGAGTTATTGGATGTCCAAAAAACATTGTTTAGGGTCTCGAAAATGCCCTAAAAGTTGGAGACCTAAAAAATTGTAGAAAAACTGCCAATATGGACCAGCATTAAGAGTCAGTGGAAGAGGAGGATGGCCAATAATATCAACTTTGATCATTGGGATATAAAGTGAGAAGGTAACCAATATCAAAAAGTTTAGCAAGGTTTATAATATAGGAGGAGGAGGACTTGAAGGTGGCTTCCAAGATCATATAGTATCAAATCATAGGAGAAGACCACAATTGATAGTACTAGTGGAAAGTATGGGGATAAAGAGTGGCAGGACCTAGAGGAGCAAGTCGAGAGTCGAGAAGGACACCATTGTAGAGGTGAAGCACCTAGTTTGCTTATATGAGATACTCAATTGCAAGTGCATGTACACAAGGATGAACATATCAAAGGCTATGTAGATAAAATGTAGGTGTTGGATTATGATATCCACAACTATATTGTATTCCTTGAGTTTTCACTAGAGTAATACTTTGAACTTAGGAAAAGACCACGATTTTGATGTCATTCAATCCCTTTTTCATATATGGAATTAATCCTATTGCATGTCCCATGATTTGGAAACTCCCTGGAAATGAGGAAGTGTGTGAGGTTATTTCTATCACTTGAGGGATTTGGTTGGATAGGAAAATCCCCATCATTGCAAAGTATACCCATGTTATTACATGGTTGTAATAGGATGGAAATGCCTCACTATTGTATTCTTAATTCACACTCTAGTATTTCAATATTGAGTTGCCACGAGGAGCAAATGAACCCATGCCTAAAGTATGGTATAAAGGTACAAAACTAGAGTTATGATGATATGGCCTCTATTAACAATATGCCAGCTAGTATGGCAGCACAATGGTTGTCTATAAGGGTATTTCAAACCTGCTAGAAGGGAAAGTGTTAAAAACATAATGTACATGTTGCGAACATCTATGTGGTCAAAGAAAATTTATTTAATAGTTACCTCACTAATGATATTGTATAGAATGTATAGTACATGAAGAACATGAGCCAATACTTTCATTATGAGTAGAATCTATTGGTGCTTAATTGTTGTATTGGGATTCATAGGCCAAGTTTGTTATAGCAAATTATGAATCCCCCCATGTTCATTGAACAAGATGGCATAGGATAATATTGATACTATGTTTGAAAGCTAATACCAAGTCATGTATGAAATCATTATGCAACATTGCAAACTACTATGAACTCTATTGACATTATTGAGATGCATGATCGCCAATACTAGTTTGAGGTGGCAATACACTACTTTGTAATGAGATTGTGACTACTATATGATATTATGACCATGTAATTTGAGTTGATGAATTAAAATTCTTGTTGATTCCAAGCTCATTAAGTGGGTCATCAGGTGATGGGATTAGGTGGTTATATAGTAGAAAAATAAGCAAGTAAATAGGGCATTACTAGAAGAAAGTGTGAAAAAGGATTTTGGCATGGAAAATATACCTTTAATTGGTGTGGATGAGGGATTTGCATAATAGTATACTAAGGTTTATAACTCGGATGTGTGGAGAAGGTGAGTTCTACTAATTGTACATGATAGGGATTATGACATGGTGATGGAACTAGCTTTGTAAACCCCTTCCTTCCACCACATCCACATTAGATAGTTAGAAAACATGTATCCTTTTAGCATCCTTGCAAGATGAGGATACCTGCATTGTGACCCAAGAACAAATGTTACTCCTACAACACGATGTAAATCTCATGTTGCACTGATCAATCCAAATTTATACATCTCAAAATTTTGATTTTTATACAAGATATTAAAACATTTAGCATTACAACATCATAACCATATGCAAAGGATCACTGAAAGAAAGAAAAGCAAAGCCACACAAAAGAACACATAGATTTATCTTCAGAAACCCTCATGGGGGAGAAAACCTAGAAAAACTTCATCAATATATAATTCGACCAACTACAGTGTAAGACTCCAAGAACAATAATAGAATCTCCCTTTCCATCATAGACCTCCTCTCTCTCTCTCTCTCTCTCTCTCTCTCTCTCTCTCTCTCTCTCTCTCTCTCTCTTGCGCGTGCGCGCGCGTGCGCACGCAACTGTTTGAGTAAGAACTGTATACAAATGAGGGAGGTGACTCACCTATTTATACTCATAAAGTGAGTGAATCAATTACCTAACTAGGTCAGCCATATTCTCTAATTAAGGCCGACCTGCCTAGGAAGACTCAAAATATCATTTATAAAATACTTTTGTGGGTACTATTACCCCGACTTACAACATATGCCTTACATAGAACAACTTTTACATGACCAATTACATCAAGGAAATCTATGACCAGAGTAATAAAATCTCTGAAGGAGGAATACAATAAAATTACAATAGAATATCTTCTAAAGTTTCATTTATTTCAACACTCTCCCTTAACAAGGAAGGTATTATACATCATCAACAAGAATAATTGTACAATTGGCTAGTGAATCTAATGTCATAGGAATTTTTGGAACCGCCACAACATAATATATATGGAACATCAGCATCCACATGGAACATCATTTTGGAGCATCGTCATGGAACATTGTCATGGAACATCATCATGGAAAATTGTCATAGAACATCATCATGAAACATCGTCATGGAACATCATCATCATGGAATATCATCATTACAAAGAATCATCATCATCACGAAACATCATCATCATATACAACATTAGTATGTGAACATTGGTACATCATCATCATATGCAACATCAGTATGTGAATACTAGTACATCATCATCATCTACAACATCGGTATGTGAATACTAGAACATTATCAATATGTGAATATTGGTACATCATCATCATATGCAACATCAGTATGTGAATACTATAACATCATCATCATATGCAACATCAGTATGTGAATACTATAACATCACCATCATCTACAACATCAGTATGTGAATACTGGTACATCATCATCATCAGCTAGGACAGCAATATGTGAATATTGGTACATCGTCATCATCTACAACATCATTATGTAAATACTAGAACATCATCATCATATGCAACATTAGTATGTGAATACTAGTACAACATCATCATCATAATAATAAGTCATCATCATCATGGACCATCATATTCATAAGCATGATTCATCATCATCAACATCATCATCGGCATCACCATCTGTATGTGAATACTGGGTCATCATCATCATCCAGAACATCATCAGTATGCAAATAATAGAAAAACAATAACATCATTAACATGTTAGTGCTAAAACAACATCATCAACAAATAAAAGATCATCATCTACATCATTAGCAAAGAGATGTTGGAACAACATCATCAACATAGAATGTTAAGACAACATCATCATCATTAGCATATTAATGTGGTAGCAACATCATCATTGTCAACATAGAAATGCTAGAGAAACAACAACATCATCATCAGCAACACAAAGTTCTAGGATAACATCATCATTGGAACAGAGTGTTGGGACATCATCATCATCATCACCATTCCCTTAAGACATTTCAAGCAACATCATGATGGGTACTCTGATAGATCCACCGGGCTTTATTTGGCTTACTAACCCTTTCGGGCCAACAAGC
Source organism: Pseudotsuga menziesii (assembly GCA_001517045.1). NCBI lineage: Eukaryota > Viridiplantae > Streptophyta > Pinopsida > Pinales > Pinaceae > Pseudotsuga > Pseudotsuga menziesii. Next base: position 97,381 of record LPNX010741794.1, on the reverse strand, counting down.
CTAGGAAGACAAATGGATATACTTTGGGACCAAACAAGCCTTTTTTTGCTTACTAACCCTTTATGTCCAAACAATCCTAGCCATACATACTAATCCCCCTAGGATCAAACAGGCCTTTTCTATATTACTAACCCTTTCAGGCCAAACAATTCTAGCTAGACATACCAATCCTAGATAGATGTTATAGATAATTTTACCACTCTAGATTAATCACACTTGTATGGCCTTCCCCTATCCCTCTGCAGACTCCTTAGACCCCTTGGACCATTTTTTGTCCTTTGATGTTTCCTATACCATCCCTAAAAACATGTGTAAATTCATATACGCGACTTTTAAACCCTTAATCACGTATATACACGGGTTTGACCACTAAAACCTTGTACATCGGGATGTGTACAAAATCCAAATCCTTTTGGAGTTTTCCTTGACATGGATCCGACTCACTTGACTCCTGGCCTTCCATATGCCTTGAGATCACTCGGATTCGACCTTTCATTACCCCTTTGAAAATCTATATAAGGAACTCTTTGGTACATTGAAGGCATATGAGAGAATTGAGAGAAAAGAAACTATAAACCATTGTTGCTGGAACTTATGCTTGAGTCTGCATCCCTTTGTCCCTTAGAGCACTTTTGTGTTCTTCCCAAGATTTCCTTTTGCTTGTGAGCTTGCTATCGAGAGATGGAGGATTGAAGTGGTGGAGGCCCAAGTGGGGGATTCAGTTTCTCCGATTCACAGACGTGTCGATAGAGGTTGTATCCATTGTAATCTCTGATTTTATATTAATAGAAATATATTTTCCTGTCCAATAATGTATGTTTGAATGAATATTTTATCCATGGGATGATTTCAAATGCTTATACATTGTTGATTATATATGCTAGAATAGATTTAACACCAATATATATAGTATGCGTGTATTGTTTACTTGTTGTTGAGGAAGTAATCTATCAATTCAAGCTGAAGTTGGAAAGCTCAACGGGGATCTACTTCAACTGTCCGGAATAAGGTACGAGGTCTGATCCTTTAGTGTTAGATATTTAATTTCTATTGCATATTGGAAAGGATTAATTTCTGGAGTCAATATGTTTGTTGTGGTACCCCAAACCATAGGAATTTCTCTCCATAACAGAATTGGCAACTCTACTGGGGAGTTCCTAGTAGTTGTCCTTTGGGGGTTTTCTATCGGCATTCAATGACTTTGAATTGCTCTTTTTCTCTTGTTTCTGTGTCGGGTCTGGGGGCATGTTTTCCTGGTAGTGTCTGATTGGTGTGAAGTTTGTCTCAGCTTGTCTGTTTGCCTTTGTTTTTATGCACCTTTCTTCCTGTACGCTAGTTTTGAACTCATAGTCGCGTATATATGGAGGTTTCACTGTTATTTCCGCGTACACACGCGGGTTTACTATGAACAGTCATGTATGCCCTTAGTTTTTCCTTATAGAGGAAGTTGAATGTTTGCTGGGTGAATTTTGATGATTGCTGAGTCTCCTTTGATACTGCCAGAGTCTGTATACACCTCTGTTTCTGACCAGAGACGTTTTTTTAGGGTAATTTTTTTTTTTTTTAAGAATGTTCTTGTCATTGCATTTTTTATTTTTTGTTTTGAGATTAGTGCATTAGACTTCTTTTACCTTAGTTCTTTGCTTGAGTGCTGCTTAAGTGTGCTTGCAAATTCTAGGGATTGTAGAATCATTCTTTCGCTTTTTATATCTCATTTTATTTCAAAAAATCAAAAAGTATTTGCTTATCATCATTCATTGCATTTTGCATTTTGCATTTTTCATAGTACTTGCACTAGATTTGCTTTGGAGTATTAGTCAGGATTTCATATAGGAAAGCTTGCATTGATAATTTGAAGAAAATTGTGCATTTCACGTAGTAGCATACCCTGTTTTTCATGGACACAATGCATTTGCATTGATTGTTAGGTGTGCATTTTACTTCATGTTGTGTCATAACACCATTAGTTGCATGGCCATATCCCTTTTTTGAGTAATAAATCCAATTAAAATCAACACTTAATTAAAATGAACTACACTATTTTATTTGATAGGGTTCACCAACAAGATTAGGTTTTAGGGTCTTGGAATAGTTCATTGTGAGTAAATTCTCCAAGACCACTAAACAACAACATGTATGTGTCTGTCTAGGTGAGTGTGTGAAATTCCTTGGTATAACCAGTGTTTCTCAGGATCCTCCTCTCAAAAGGGAGTTAAGCACAAGGCAGTGTGAGCGACTATTTATTGGGATGACCCCTAGTCATAACTGAGTAGCACCTGAGATATTTCCAGGATTGTATTCGTATCTGGGGGCTCTTTCAAGAGTTTCGGGCTTTGCTACCCTGCCCATACGATCAATCCCGCCTGCGACTGTCCGCCTGAGCATTGATTATATTGAGGTGACCTTAGTGGCCTTACCTAGGATATCGAGGGGGTACTTTGCAGGGGTTATTCTGCAGGTGTCCCGGCCAAGTTGGGGTCAGACAGCACAGTCGCTTTACGCGTTGAAGCTGAGGGCCACAATAATTGGTTACGTACCTCCACTTGTTGTGTATGGGAGTCTCAAGCCTCTCCTAGGCGAGACATACCTGCTTCATTCGGGAGCTCACTTATCCTACCCTTGATTACTTGTATTTGGATTTAGATTTTATTGGTGATTTCTCTATGCACGATAGCTTGCCTAGGGTTTGCATAGATAGAGAGTCTTTTCTATTTTTTGAGTCATTATGGATTCAGGTGCGGCTCCTCACCGTTGTCGTCGTTTAGCAAGACTTCCACCTTCTACATCTCCTCCTCCTTTGGGAGTGATAAATAGACAGTCCAGGCAGACTACTTCGCACATTGATTCACACACCATGGGAGACCATATAGAAGGTATTCTTTAACCACCTTCTCCCATTCATGTGGAAGATGGGGATTTTACTCCTAACTATGATCCTTCACCCGACTTGACTGTGTTAGGTCCTGTGATTTCTAAGATAGGAACCTTTCATGATAGACCTACTTACTCTAGGGTTGATTCCCCATTGACGCATCGCCGGTATGGAATGTCGTAGGATGATGAGACTCATTTTGAACCCACGAGCACTAGTTATGGTAGTTATGGTATGTCTGGTTTTCCCACACATGATTTGGCATTTCATGTCGAATCTGAGTTCGAGCCTAGCACTATGCCTGGGGGCACTCTCATTCCTTACCATGCGGAGAGGTTTGGGAGCACTAGTCACATTGCACCTTCCATTCCGGTGGTGGAAGCTACATCACATATTCCTCCTAGGTCTAGGGTTAGTGATCCTATTAGGATACTAGATCCAAGACGAGTGACTATAGGGAATAGTACGTACATAATTACACAAGTCCCTTCATCCTCTGTCCCTAGTTCTTCGAATGTTCACCCTCTACCTCATTCATGTGGTCTATGTTACTATGAGTCATGTCTATACTGTGGTTACTAGACTGGTTGTGTCTCAGCTTCATGCACCGCCCGTTGTTTCGAGAGGTCATTTTCATACTTCTAGAGGTCACATTCCTACTTCCGGAATGTATATTCCTACTTCCGGAGCGTATGTTCCTACTTACGGAGTGTCTCATGGGACATCTCATGCGATGACTTATGGACCCTATTATGGGACGCAGTATGGGTAGGGTTCTTCACCTTATGGGGGCGGGTATCAACAACCTGCTTAATCTCCAAATTATGGCTTTGTAGCTTTGAATGGTTAAGGTACACCACACTATGGTGCTTCCATGCCACCCTATATGGGTCAAATAGGAGGAGGGCACTATGGCTAAGGCCATGTTAGTAATCAGGCCTAAGTGAATCAGAACTATCAGGGAGTGATCCATCGATCTCATCATCCTGGGCTCCCTTTCCTTGCAACGCTCAATCTTCCTGACTTGTCGAGATTGACGAACGATCCTGTATATCATGACCCAGCTTGGCCGACTGTCCCTACTAAGATTCCCTTGGACATACCCAAATTCGAGGGCAAACCGGGAGAGGATCTGAGTGAACACGTTACTACTTTTCACCTATGGTGCTCTTCAAATTCCTTACATCAGGACTCAATCCGTTTTAGACTATTTCAATGCACCCTTACAGTGCCTGCCACGAAATGGTATATAGAGCTGCCTAGGGGAGCATTCGCTTTGTTCGATGACCTAGCGATGACTTTTCTTAACCACTTCCAGCTACCAGTGTGTTATGATGTTGGTACTGAACTCTTGTCGACATTTTGAAAGGATAAATCCACACATATCTTGGATCATATCCAAGAGTGGCGTAGATGGAAGAGGTTAATTAAAGCCTTTATACTACCGAAATTCCTCCTCGAATGGTTCCTTAAGTCATTATTGCTGTATATAGCGAAGGATGTTTCTACATCCAAAGTGCAAAATGAGGAACAAGCCATTTTTAGGCGCAGGAACTGGATTTGATTTATGCTCAGTCCGGTTTGTTATATGAGATCATTCCCAATGCTCTGCATTCTAGTTTCCACCCCAAAATTAAACCTAGACCATATGTCGATGGCATTGTGGGTTGTGCGAGTGCTAAACCTATGGATTCGGTTGCAAAACAAGTTAGTCAATTGTTAATCAACCAATTTGCTTCGGGACAAGCCACGGCTTTGTCTCAACCCACCCAAATGGAAAGTATGCTTTCAGTACAATCATTAGACCAGAAGGGTAACTAGGAGCCTGGATGGAATAAAACGAAGGGTAAGAATAATCGTAAGGGTGGGAATAGGAATGAGAATGCTAATAATAATGACAAGAACGCCTGTAATTCTAGGGGGGACAAGCAAGCTAAACGTAAGGTTAAATTCCCTTGAAAGTTGTGTAAGGACGATGACCTCACTTACTTGTGCCCTCGTATCGATGAAGCCTCGAGATTCTTAGCACAGGGCCCAGCTATGCTAACTAACCCTTTACCTCACAATCAAAATATGAACTCGAGGACCCATGATCAGTCTAGTGGTGATCAATATCTGTCGAAGGGTAGTGGTCATGGTTGCATTGACATGGTACATGCTGCGAAAGTTTTGACCCATGCGAAGGACTATGGTTCGTCACAACCCAGCCCAAGAAAGGAACTTGATCCACTAGGGTCTCCTTTGTGTATTGAGAAACCTGTGGATAAACCTGAGGCTACACCTCGCATTCCTAAGGGAGTGCTTAAGTGTTCAGAGCACAATCCTAATTCTCGAGCCGCCCAGAACTATTCAGTTATCGAGGATTTGGGCCACACGCCTTGTGCGATGTCTGCATTGGAAGTACTTCAGAGTTGTCTTTCGTAAAGGAAGGCTTTGCTTTCTGCCCTTGGTGTGAATGATGATTATTCTTCCCCTATGATTAAATTTGAAATTGCAGGACTTCAGCCTTGCTTGCCTTGCTATGTGTCTCTTTTGATTCACATAGAATGTCTTAACATGACCGTCAAGCGCACTGTGATTGACGAAGGCAATGCCGCTTCTGTGATGTATTTATCATGTTGGAAGGGTTTTGGTGCCCCTGAACTATATAAATCAGCGACCATGTTAATTGTGTTTGATGGGAGATTTTTTAGGCCGCACGGGATCCTTCCTTCCCTTAAGGTCCATTTGGGAGGGAAGACCGTTGCGATAGAGGTCGAGGTGGTTGATGCACCCCTTGACTACAATCTCTTGCTGGGTAGGAATTGGATGTACAGTATGCAAGCTGTAGCTTCTTCCCTATTTTTCATTGTATGCTATTCATTTAATGGGAAGATAGTCACAATTGATCAAACGTCATTCAATAATCTGTCAGTTACTGCATCTTCAGGAGCTTCGATCCCGATCGTTGAACACTCTCAGCTGGCAACTGGGATTGTGGGTGTGGGCATGTATCCATCCCTCATGGGAAGTTTTAGTTGTCCTGCACTAATCCTTATGATAGGGTATAGTTCTGATGAGGCTTTGACATCTATGAGATCAATGTCTTTTCGCACAAGTCATATGGAATATCCTTGGATTATTCCTACACCGAGTACTCTGAGTGAGCCCATCGTGACAGACGTGCCATTTCCTGCAACTATGGTAGCTTATCAAGATAATATCGAGTCTGTTGCAGAGCCCAGTCCTTCCTCTTCATGGACAAAGGAGGAGGACCCTTATGTGTTGTCGACATGGGCAGTGCAATCTTCTCACACACATGACTGCCTTGATAGTGTTTTCCCTTCAGATGAAGCGATTATTGAGGCCATGTCAGGAGTTGAGCCACCATGGGAGGAACTCCATCATAGATATTACTTTCTTCTCAATCTTGACCGCCTGGAGCGTGAGGACTTTAGGGCGGTTCTTAGTGAGAGAGTTGGTAGTCCTATGGTTCCATTAAGCTCTCCTAGTCCGATGGCTGATGGAAACATGGCAAACATATCTTCAACGATTCTTATCAATATCTCTCGTGATCCTGGCAGGATAGAGAATGTCTATATTGGGGAAAAATGTGCCCATGCTGAGATTCAAGAATACACCAAGCTGTTTAAATAATTACATGATATCTTTGCTTGGTCTTACGATGAAATGCCGGTATCGACCCTCATATTGTCGAACATGAGATTAAGACTTATCCCAATGCTAAGCTTGTTCAACAACGCTTGCATGTGGTAAATCCTAGGAAAGCACCCGCGATTAAGGTAGAGATAGAGAAACTGTTGAAAGCCGATTTTATCTATCTCGTTCCCTTGACGGAGTGGGTTTCAAACCCTGTTTCAGTGGATAAGAAGTAGGGAGCGATCCGCATATGTACTGATTTTCATGATTTGAATCGTGCCTGTCCTAAGGACAATTTCCCCACACCATTTATTGATCAGATTTTGGATGAGTGTGTGGGTAGCGAGGTTTTTTCCTTTATGGACGGATTTTCTGGATATAATCAGATACAAATTAAACCTGAGGACCAACATAAGACTGCATTTATTTGTCCTTGGGGAACTTTTGCATATTGAAAAATGCCTTTTGGCCTTAAGAACGTCAGAGCTACTTTTCAGTGGGCAATGACCTTGATCTTCCACAATCTCAAGTCGTTTATTGAGGTATTTTTGGATGACCTTGCTGCTCATTCTCGTATGAGAATGCGTCATTCCTATCACTTGATATTGGTATTCAAAAGATGCCGCCATTATTTGGTTAGGTTAAATCCTCACAAGTGCATATTTTGTGTGAAGTCAGGCTGCTTGTTAGGATTCATTGTTTCTAAAGAGGGTATAAGAGTCAACCCTTTGAAGGTTGAGGCAATACTTCAGTTGTCTCCCCCAAAAAATATTCGTCATCTTCAATGTTTGCAAGGCATGGAAAACTTCTTACGGAGATTTGTTGTCAATTTTGCCAATTTGACTAGAGGATTCATGCGTATTTTGAAGAAGGACACCACCTTTTGTTGGGATGAGTGAGCCCAGGAGTCCTTTGATGCGCTCAAGCGAGCCCTAGCATCAGCCCCAATGATTAGTCCCCCAGACTATAGCCGTTATTTTCTACTTTATGTGGCCGCGTCCAGGGAGATGATTGGTATGGTTTTGGTTCAATAGGATGAGGAGCTCCAAGAGCATGTCATATATTATCTGAGCCAGAACCTTATTGACGTAGAGATTCGTTATTCTCATGTTGAGAAGCTTGCTTTAGCTACCATACATGTGGTTCAACGGTTGAGACATTATATTCTCCTTCGCCAGACCTTGGTTGTAGCCCATGTCAATCCATTTCAATTCATCCTCACTCGAAGGATGATTAGGGTAAAATATAATAAATGGATTGTCATCCTGTAGGAATCCGATCTTGAGTTTGTTTCAGCAAAGTTGAAGAAATCGTTAATTTTTGCAGAGCTTATATCGGATTTCCCAAGCGATATTGAGGAGTTGGTTTGCGAAGATACGTTTGTCGATGAACACATCTTCTTAATCTCAACTTTAGACCCATGGTATGGGGATATTATTATATATTTACAAACATTGAAGGTCCCTACTCACCTCTCACAGGATGAACAACAACAATTACGTCACGTGTCTAAGAATTACCTTATAGTGGATAACACTTTGTATCGTCGTGGGGTAGATTCCATTTTACGACGTTGTTTAACTCTTGAAGAGGCTGAGGTAGTGTTGAATGATTGCCATGGAGGGGCGTGTGGTGGTCATTTATCTGGGCTTTCTACAGCCCAAAAAATCTTAAGAGCGAGTTATTTCTAGCCGTCGATCTTTAAGGATTGTATTGATACAGTCAAGAGGTGCCACCCTTGCCAGGTGTTTGCACGTAATATGCACTTGAAACCGTCCCCGTTACATCCCATCATCATCGTCGGTCCCTTCACTAAGTGGGGGCTTGATTTTATGGATTGCAACCCAACTTCAGCTGGGGGGCATCATCATATCATAGTGGCTGTTGATTACTTCATGAAATGGGTTGAGGCTATGCCTACAGTTAAATACGATGGTGAGACAGCTGCGCACTTCGTATTCAACCAGATTATTACTCGGTTCAGAATTTTGAAAGAGCTTGTCACTGACCATGGCTCGCACTTTCAGAATCGTATGATGGAAGCATTGGCATCAAAGTTAGGGTACAAACAAGTGCATTCCTCCTCTTTACTACCCTCATGCGAATGGACAGGTAGAAGCAGTAAATAAATCACTCAAATCCATTCTCCAACGGACCATCACACAGAGCAAGAATAATTGGCACATCATGTTATATCCTGCTTTGTGGGCGTATAGAACCTCTATTAAGAATGCCACAGGTTTTTCTCCATATCAACTTGTACATGGAGTGGAGTCGGTATTTCCGATTGAATGCGAGATTCCTTCTTTGAAGCTAGCCATAGAACTCTTAGCAGACACTTCACCATTGGAGGATCGTTTGGTCCACCTTGAGCAACTTGATGAGCAGCGTTGATATGCCTTAATGGCTCTAGAAGTAAATAAACGTTGCGTAAAGGTCCAGTATGATAAGTCTGTCCATCCAAGGAGGTTTAGTGAGGGAGACTTGGTCATTTTGTGGGATCAACCGAAAGAACCCTTGGGGGCAGGAAATTTTAACCCCATTTGGCGTGGTCCTTACATCATCAAACATGTGTTAGAGAAGGTCGCTTATGAGTTAGTGGATTATGAGGGAACGGCCTTGGCGGAGCCTAGAAATGGGTTCTATATCAAGAAGTACTATGCATGATTTTCAGCCAAGGCTGGTTATTGTCTATTATTGTACAGTTTTGCATAGTTAGGTCTTTTTCTTATAGTGATCAGGTTTGTGATTAGTTTCTGTTTCTTTTGGCAGATGTCAATGGAATCTTCCACCTACATAGGATTCATGGATGGTGCGAGCCGTCACACTCAACACTCAGCCTCTGCTGCTTGGGTGATTTATACTCCTATGGGTTAGGTATTATCTTTGGGTGGAGTATGTCTACGACCATATTCAAACAATGTTGCTGAATATAGTGCCGTTATTGAGCTTCTATGGGATTCCATTTCACATGGTGTTCTTTCTCTTGAGGTACGTCTTGATTCGGAGTTAAAAGTGTCACAACTTAATGGTTTGTACCATGTTAGATATTCGACGTTGTTAAGAAGATTCTTACGTGTGAGATTATTAGAACGGAAATTTGACAATATAACATACATACATATTCCAAGAATTAATAATCAAGTTGCAGACTCATATGCTAACTACGTGTTAGATTGGCATTTGTTTCATACACAATAAATTCATCACAAACACAATTTTTAGACATGTAAATAAATAAACTAATCATCATAAAATTCTTTATATAAACATCCAAAATGTGATAATACATAGTGTCATGATACAAAAATGGGGCTCTCGAGCCACCAAAATATGATACAAGGTAATACAAAATGTTTCACTCCCAGGTCTCTAAGCCTGTGGAGGAGGAGGGGGGTTGTGATCATGGAAGGTCACTACGGCTCTAGATAGCCATCAAAATAATCACACCCATGATCGTGGTACACCCACCACCTGGTGCTACATAGCCTTAGGCAAGTCCTCGACTTGCACCATGGGAACTCTATGTGTCAGCCTAACAAAGTTGGTATGAATGCTCTGGAGCATTCGCTCTGCATCCACACCCGTGATATCATATCCTCTTCCCCTCCATTTGTGACAAGGGAAGCCTTCAGGTTGTCGTGGTCCCACATCTGCATGAAAATGGTAGATGTCACTATGTATTGTCACCCAAAAAATATATGTCTTTCGATTCCATATAATCAGAAAACACAAAAAAATTAAATAACTCAAAAATTTAAAGAGAGGGTTGAGATTCGTTACCTATGTCACCATATGCCTATCTTGGTGGTAGCGGCATGTCCGGGTCCCCCCAGAAACCTATCCCCGCATAGGGGTAGTCATCGATGGCAACTATCTATCATCGCCACGATGAAAAGAAATCAGTTGGATAGGGGTTGGCCACCCTATCTCCCCCCAGTCTGTGCATCGCATCCGCCCAATGCCATTGGGCCGGATCTCAAACCCCGTGAAGAGGAACGTCAACATGAAGACCTTCCATATTGGTGGCATCTCTTATATGCTACCTCCTTGATCATGCTAGTGTTCATGATATTTCAGCTCTCGTGACTTGATTCCAGTATATGTCAGACATTTCCAGCTATTATGGAGATCTTGATCCATTGTATATCTTCAGCCATTATGGAGATCATGGTCCTTTATATATCTTCATCATGGAGATTCTGATCTATGCATATTGTATGTGGTGATGACCACTTATGTGATATCTTGTATCATGCCTATTCATGGCCATTGTACTCTTATGTATCCAGGACTGCTATATGTATTTGCAGTTATGTGCATATTTCTATCATTGTACTATGCTGATTGGGTGGCTGGTCTTCCATTTGGGATCCTTCATCACTCCACTTATGGAATGGACTTATAATGTGTTTTGGCCATCATATGACCCCTCTGACCTCACACATTAGGGGGCATCTATTATAGCTGATTTTACCACTCGAGGTGAATCACACTTGTATGGCCTTCCCCTATCCCTCTGTAGACTCCTTAGACCCCTTGGACCATTTTTTGTCCTTTGATGTTTCCTATACCATCCCTAAAAACATGTGCAAATTCATATACACGACTTTTAAACCCCTAATCGTGTATATACGCAGGTTTGACCACTAAAACCACATACATTGGGATGTGTACAAAATCCAAATCCGTTTGGAGTTTTCCTTGACATGGATCCGACTCACTTGACTCCTGGCCTTCCATATGCCTTGAGATCGCTCGGATTCGACCTTTCATTACCCCTTTGAAAAGCTATATAAGGAACTCTTTGGTACATTGAAGGCATATGAGAGAATTGAGAGCAAAGAAACTATAGTCCATTGTTGTTGGAACCTATGCTTGAGTTTGCATCCCTTTGTCCCTTGGAGCACTTTTTTGTTCTTCCCAAGCTTTCCTTTTGCTTGTGAGCTTTCTATCAAGAGATGGAGGATTGAAGTGGTGGAGGCCAAAGTGGGGGATTCAGTTTCTCTGATTCGCAGACGTGCCAACAGAGGTTGTATCCATTGTAATCTCTGATTTTATATTAATAGAAATATCTTTTCCTGTCCAATAATGCATGTTTGAATGAATATTTTATCCATGGGATGATTTCAAATTCTTATACATTGTTGATTATATATGCTATAATAGATCTAACACCAATATATATAGTATGCTTGTATTGTTTACTTGTTGTTGAGGAAGTAATCTATAAATTCAAGCTGAAGTTGGAAAGCTCAATAGGGATCTACTTCAACCGTCTGGAATAAGGTACGAGGTCTGATCCTTTAGTGTTAGATATTTAATTTCTATTGCATATTGGAAAGGATTGATTTCTAGAGTCAAGCTATCTGTTGTGGTACCCCAAGCCATAGGAATTTCTCTCTGTAACAATAGAGCTACCACACCATTGCAATAGGAAACCTACATCATCATTATCATCACTCCCTCTGTCAACTTTTAAACTACACCAAGCTTTCCTCGAAAGTATTTAAATTTTACATGAGACAGAGGCTTAGTCAACACATCAACAAATTATTATTTATCACTTGTTATTCATCATTATTCTCTTGTAAGTGATTGCACACTATCATTCCTACAAGTCAAATTCAGTTGCATGATTATAAACACTTCATAATCTTCAAAACATATTCATAATGACAAATTCTTATGCATAAAGACATATGAAACTATCTTATCCAACGCTACAACATTCATCCATATCTCGTAGACATACGGTAACTTTCTATATGCCTTCCATCTCTACCAGAAAATTATTAAGAGCGTGCACTACTCCCAACCTGTTAGAAAAATGGTTTCATTCTAGACAAGTAGCAATGGAATGTTGTATAGAACCATAGGCCACTTACCCATCACATGCATAATAGTAGTATACTCTTAATCAATGCAAACACTCTAACATGCATAATACATTTCCTAAATGTAGGAACATAAATAGGTGCACAACTGGACAATATCATTTAAACAACTAGATATACGGGAAATGATAAGTCAAATACTTATCTTTTTTTTGTTTGGTAGATGCCCTTTTGATCTTTTGTCTCCTTGCATGAGTTACTGGAGTCTCTGACAATGTGCTCTTCTTCATCGTCTAATTTTGTTCCTATCTTGCTCATGATCTGAAATGTTGAGAAAGTATTCTACACCACATATCACATAGGATTATGCACTAGTGTTGAATTTGAGTGTCCCTTCTTCTTTATTCACAAATTCATTCCTTCTTATCCAATGCTGAAATGTATAAGAGCATGATCTTCATCTTCATGGGTTGAATCCTTCTGGATCAAAGTACATATTCCTCATCATTTGAGGAATATTCCCTTGCTTTCTTCTTATAAAGTTCTTCATATCTAGAAGTCTCTGCATCAACGATGTCACACATCAATGCCATATAACTGGAGTGTGTTCTAGGCCTTTTACTTTCTCTATAAGTCTCGTATGGAGCACCATAATTCTCTGCATCTTGGATGATTTCTTATTCCCAAGATTATGTAGCAACTGAAGTGCAATTTATGTATTTAGCATTGTATGCCCAATCAAAGTCATCATATCCCTATGGGAATATCCTTTGGAGTCTTGCCTATCTGAGGCCATACTCAATTGTACCATTTAGGTACCTCACAACATGCTTTGTTACAGCCATGTGAACACATCTCGGATCCACTATGTACTAAGAGATAAAGTACTCACTGCAAAGAAAATATATGGACTTGTGTTTGTTAAGTATATCAACAAACCAATATTATGTCTATATATTGTGACATCAACTATCTCTGAAGTAGGATCACATACCGACTTCAAGTTTGATACCATTGGTGTATCCCAAGATCTTGAACCTTATCTCACCTGTACATTTTTCTTGGCTAAGGAAAATATCCTATGGATTCTGCCATACCTATAATCTTGAGAATCATGTCAATATTCTTGAACTCTGATATCTACTATAGCCAATCCATCTAAAGAGGAGTACCATCCTCCCTATGCATCGTGTACTCTCTACATCAACACATTCTACACTGCAGTGACTGGTATCCTCCTTTGTTGTTGATCCTCTGTGTATCCATCTATGTCATCTCTCAAGGTCACTCGAACTTTGTGTAAAATTCCTCTTGCACCCATCTATGAGATTCTTGTCCACTGTAGGCTTCCATATTCAACCTATTCCATTACTCTAGGTGATCCTCAAACTCCTCACGTAATCATAAGTGTGCACAAGTGAGTCCCATGGGTGACTTCTGATCTTGTACAAATCCTTGTGCGCACAAGTGAGTCTCTCTAGAGAGTCCCAAACCTTGGAGGTTTCTCAGTCAGTCCTTGTACTTCAATTACACCAACTATCTAGTGTAATATCCACCAGTTAATAGGTGTGTCTTCCCACTAGAGAAACATCTCAAAATAATCGACTGCTTCGTATTTCTCTGGCTTTGTATTTCTTGATGTTTCCATTTGTTGCATGCTTGATCTATTAGATCCACTTGGGAGACACTACGGACTTCCATTTAGGTTTCAAAAATATATCCTAGGCATCATTCTTCATGATTGACTGGTACTCCTCGATCATAACATCCTTCCATTTTTTCTTCTTGGGGCAATCCTTTGTAAAGTGTCCTTTCTCATCACAAGTGAAACATCTAAGTTGTGAGATCTCCTTCTTCTGAAATATTTTTATTCTTGCAGGAATGTTCTTCCTTCTCATGCTTTTTCTTCTTGGTATGATCGGTTAGGTGTTAATTGTCATATTCATCCATATCTTCTTATTTTTATATCATTAGAGGTTCTTCTTGCACGCATTCCTCCCATAGGTGAGCTTCCTTCTAGAACAAACTCCTTGAATGAAAGATTGGGAGACCATTCAAGGTTGTCATCTACACTTCCTCTTCTTTGACATTGTTTCCAATAGCATCTAGTTTCTCCTTTATCTAACAGACCCTTGTGAAGTAATATTGAATACTTTCTAACATCTGCATCTTCATACCCTTAAGCTGAATCATCAAGGTCATCTTCATGTTGATATTATTTTCTTCATATAAGTTGGTCAATACATCATACATCTCCTTGGGAGTATTTAAGGATGATATATGTGAGATCCTATAGAGATGGAAATAATCCTCTTGGCTTTGACTATGTCCTTCTTATGCTTGTATTTGTCCTCATCTCCCTCTGGATCTGCAACTTCTTCTTTGACATAGTTGATCTCGGAAATCTCCAAGATCGATCAAATGAAAGTCTTAAAAAGGTGAAAATAATATTACAAATGCGTAGATATCGTCAAGATATTTTCGGCAACATTCATTTCAGGTGAAATGGCCTCAGGACGTGAAAGTTATTGAGTTTGGAAAATGTGGCAAAAGGTAAAAATGATGTAGAAAAGGGCAACAAAAAATGGGCCACATGGAACACCCACAGGGTTCTGCATGGCATGTATAGTCATCATACAGGTGGTGATGTGGTAGCACGATAGGGTTTCGCATTGTCAAATAATGGTGACATGGCAGTATGAGGTGGACCAATCAGGGATTTCCATGTGGAATCCTTGTTGGAAGATGGTTGAATGATTTTCCAAAAAGTATGGAGTCAGGGAGCATTGAACCCCTAACCTGCACTATGTCAATGCCTCTACAATATCCACTATCCAAGATGTCCTTTGATGGTTCTTAACCATATTGAATCTCACCACTATATAAATTTTATGGTTAGTTTCATCAGAAATAGGGGCAGGGTTGAGGTCTTATCCCTTAACCCCATGGCCAACATCGAGGCCACCATATGTGTAATTTGAACCATGTTATATGCCAACAGAACTGATAGAATAAACAACACACAACACCATCACATATTCCAATTTCCATGCCAACATAACAATGAATTGCCAACACATTGAAACCACATGCCAACATATCAAACCAACCAATAAACGTTGCATACATATCATGTCAAAAGGGGATAGGCCCACGGGTTTGACCCCGGGACCTCTGCCATGAACAAAAAATTATAACCAATGGGCCACAGTCGATTCATTGGATGGGATATCAATGGATATGCTTAAGAATTTGATGTGGAGTTTGGGGCCAAAAAGGGGTGTTTGGATTCTCCTTTCGGTGCCCAAACCACTACTTAAAACCCCATTTGAGCCACAAAACAAAGTATAGAGCACCAATTTTCTACACAGTTCCCAAGGCAGGTACAGGGAATGATTCCCAAGAAAATGCACAGATTCTAAGGTGGAATTCGTACAATTATGTACACCACAAGCAATTTGTTTCTAGATTGGTGTGCCAGAGGAGGTCTTAGTTAAACCAAGTCAAGTTTATACTCATTCTTCTCATAATTTCGAGAGGAACCCAGTGTTGTAGTTTTTTTTTGGGTTTGACTGCCACAAATCTTAAGTGTTTCCAAGACTCGTGTATGTAAGCTTTTGAACACTTAATAAGGTTGGCCTTCTCATTGGAAGTGGCCTGGAGACCTATCCCAAAAGGGGTGAACTCCATTATCATCTATTGTATACAAATTTGATGGTTTGCATACTTGTTATTTTCTTATGTGATTTGATTAAGCACTTAAATTTATCTTTTTAAAGTATTTTATGAAGTTTATAATTCCATTTTTCACATGAAATTTATATGGTTAAAAAGATATATTGGTTTAAAAGATACGGATTTCTCCTCCATCGGGTCGATATCTTGGGTCTTGTTGACAAACAAAGGGTCTAAACCTGGGTCGACTGGAAGTAGGCCAACAAATGTTTATGTTGTCATGATCATGAATCATTCTGACAAGGATATGTTTTGGCACTCGACGAAGCCGAAAATTGAAGATTAGGTTGATTATAAAGCACTAGAGTTTGCAAGGGAAGAAAGTGAAGGATCGTGACTGAGTCCTACTTAATGGTTGGATCTATACCTTTACACTGACATTCATGAAATTTTCTTTAGATAATTTCCCATTGTATTGCATGAGTGGCTATTGAAGCTAGCAACCTAGAAGAAAAATTTATGAGGAGAACCAAAAGAGTGGAGTATTGAGTTGATCCAATAGCTAAAGAAGGTGAGCAATCCAATATCTAGGGTTGTCTATTTCTAGGCTGACAATATTCTGGGTGGATAAATCACAAAAATTATAGTCGACTCAATAAAACTATATAGTGAGATAGAGAGAGAATTTTTCCAAGGTCCTAGAGGTTGTTATCTGAAATCTTTGAAAGTGTATATTAAGATGCTAGTGTGTGAAAAAGGGATCCTGAGAATGGAATCTGACGAGTAAATATTTATGTGCGGATAGCTAGGATATGTCGCAAGAAATATTGTGACCAGAATGGGTGGAGATAAATTGAGATGTTTTCTGGTAATAGTGAGACTGAACTAGAAGGTGGACGCCTAAAGAGTGGAAAACTATTTCAGTCGGGAAAGAGAAGAAGGACTGCGACAACAAGAGGAATTTGCAGTGCGACCGTAGGATAAGACTATGAGTTGGAGTCGCACCTTGACAGAGGATATTGCGATGAGGAAGAAGAGTACTGGATTATATATGAAGAATCCGAAGAAGAAGAAGAAGCACTAGACCCAAATCAAAATTATGGCATACCCATGACCCTGCGTACATCACCCAAAGTAAGATCGAGAAATGCATCATGTGAGGTAATATCGAGAAACACATCACCCAATATTTTTGCTAATCCGACTAACAGTAATAGTGGAAATAGCTGTTAGGGAAATCCCACTAGTGGAATTTTTAATTCAGCAATACCAAGAGTGAACATAATGGCTAGGAATGATATAAAGTTACCAATATTTAATGGAAATGGGTTAGAATACCCTGAGCAACATTGGTTTCTATGCTAAGCCATATGGAATGTGCGAGAGGTCCAAGATGAGTCCATCAATAAAGATTAGATGATCACAACCCTTCAAGTTCGTGCATTGGAATAGCACATGAAATTATCTGTGGTTCCAGTAGGAATCCCTTATAAGACATTAGATCAAATCCGGGCATGCTTAATAGATAAGTTCAGGAAGCCCAATTTTGAGTCGTAGTGTATTACAAAAATCAAATAAATTAAACAATTACCTACGAAGTCTGTTTGGGACTTTGACCAAAGATTCAATACTTTGATGGATAAAGTAAGTCTTCATATGTGGGATTCCATCACAAATAATGGTTTATTGTGGCAATGTTACCGCACATATAGATTCCTTTGGTGCAACAAAATATCATGTCGTAAAGCGAGGATCTTGAGCTCGCCATGATGTTGGAAGCCTCACCAGTCGAAGAATATGGTGCAGGGATGATGTAGATCCAGTCATAACTTGACAACCTTACATTTCAACTTCATGACATCAATAAAGGAAAGGAAGTACAAGAATAACTATGGTGTACTAGATGGAGAATCGAAGGACACCATAAATACAATTTTCCAGCATTTATGAATTATGTCACATCAAGAGCACTGAATCCAATGAATACACAAGGGATTCCTTGGTGTAGAATCCACCATACTAAAGGACATCGATTATAAGAATTCTTATACTTACAGAAAATCATGAGTGCTCCAGCTAGTCTATATTGTAAATTCTATTATTTAGTGAGCCATGAAAAAAACTATTGCAGAGCATATCAGTTGTTGCAAGAGAAAATAGTCAACATGTACCTAATGAAGAATGATGAAAAGATGTAGGATGAGCGATATCAGGCTCAATTTCCTTAGAACCAGTACCCTAAGGATCAATATCCATAAATACAATACCCTCAACCCATGGGGGTGGACTTTTTAGAGGATGAGGAAAAGAAGGAGGATTTGGTTGCGGAAGAGGCCAAGTTATATGTTATAATTGTGGACATCTAGGACACGTTTCCAGGGGCTACACAAATCCTACTAGGACTTGTTCATATTGTAAATGTTTTGACCATACTATTGATGAATTCCCTTAGTTGATGGAAAGTTGTATGCTAGGAATGTGGGAAATCAAAACCCAACTCAAAATCCCAATATGAACATACAAAAGCTATATGTTGAACCAAGAGAGAGAAATATTGTTGTCATAACCAGAGGAGGTGTTGTGACAGGAATAGATCAAGAAGCACCATATGGATAAGAAAGAGTACGACCAACAACACAAAATAAAGCATCATTTGATGTCCAAAATGAAAAGGAGATATTCTTGGATGCTCAACATGATTTTGTCGACATAAATCAAGCGTTGACTTCTTTTATTGAACCCAATGAAGGACCAATATTGGAGATGCCTCAACAATTCAACTAGTTGTTCCTGTGAGAATTTGCTTCACAATGAGATCTCAGAGCTAGAGAAATATTCACACTCAAAGTATTTGAAAAAATATGCAAGAGAACAACAAAAGAGACAGAAAATAGCTGGAATAGCACAAGTGAATGGTGCTAATAAATGATCATATTATTATGGTACATCTTGTAGATGTTATAGTACAAATTTATAATAAATTGGATAAAAATTTTGAGGCTCGGGAATCCAATTGGATTTGTACATGTGTCGTGGTGATATTTGACCTCAATCCCCCCCAGTTGGACCAATGGATCTCCAGCTCATCCTAAACATTCACAAACCAAGGTGTGAACATTGGTGAAGTGTGTTGGGGAATTAAAGAGTCCAAACCATGTGTGGGTGAGAAGATAGAGGTGAGTGGGAGGATCAAGGTGGCAATAAATGCTCCTAGGAAAGGAAAAATGGACCAAATACACTACTAGTGCCCCTAGTCAACCTAAACTCCACAAAAAGAGGAATATGAGCACTCCTATTATTAATGAGGGTGTACATGTGCTGGTTGACTAAGTTGTAGTGATGTTGTAGGTGTGAACGGGATAAAATAACTAGATATCTTGTTGAATCAACTCTCCTATGTCTAAACCATAGGATGTTATTACATGAAATCAAATGAAGTTAGCATAAGTTAAAAACTATGTACTAAGGATGTATTACTGCTCCAACACCCCCCCCCTTAATCCATAATTAGTACAATTTAATCAAAAATTATTTATTAAGGCCTTGGCAACTAAGGCACAAGTCACCTTTCACATCAATGTTTATTAATCCATGTAACCGAGGTAAGGAGGAAAACCTCAAGGGACAAAACCTCCCCTAAAAAATGGATATGACAGAGATCAAAAAGGTATTCATCTGATCCTCTTCTTCACTTGAATGAGCTGAAAGATCAACTTCTTGGTGATGGACTTGGTGAATATGTTGTGGATGCCAAGATCATGCATCAATGCATCAAAGTGTTATAAACAAAGATCGTGTGGAGAGACCCTTTGATGGTCATCATTTGATGATGGAGGGAAATCATAAGAATGTATTTTGGTGCAAGAATACTCTGATATAATAGCATAATCAATGATGGAAAATATATCTCTGCAAACTCTTTCCCAAATAACATCAAAAGATTCAACAAAATATGCATTATGTGTAGCTGCCATATCATGAATAAAACTATGAATATTTCTCCCAATTTGATGAAGCACCTTCATAACTCTGTAACAAAGCTCATGAGGCTCTAAAATATCATAATATATGTCATACACATCAGAAAATATCAGGGGTATGGTGTATCCATGAGCAAATGGATCCATAGGAAGAGAAGAGTGAGCAACTAGATCACAATTGCAATATTTGAGCGAACCTGGAAGGTATGAAGACTTGAGATTTGAACTATGGGTGGTGAAATAAAGTCCATACATATGGAACAGAAGTCCCATGAAGGCCAATGATATGTATTTCCAACCAATGAAATACATACAAGACATAACAGCAACATATACAAGAGACATAGCATTGGAAACTATGCAATTTCTGAATTTCCAACTAGTGAACTTGAGGGTTGTTGGGTATTTTGGTCATGAAATGGTTGGGTAAATGATTCAATGACTGTAATATGATGTATATCAGCCTATATATCATCTTCAGAATCATAATTGGAAATATCTGATTGGATTGGGAAAGGGCTTTCAAAAGGCACATCAAAAGCTAGTGAAAAATGACTAGTTTTGGGAGGAAGCTTTGATGAACTGACTAGGAATTTTTTTAAGGGATGGAGGATTTAGGTTCTGATATATCAGAATTTGAATTAGAAACAGAGTTATCATAAATATAGAAAATAGAAATGGGCTTTACCCATGCACCTAGTGCATGCTCAGCCTTACCATTTCCTTTCTTACGCTCCCATGTTTTGCAAATTCTGGAAGAGCAATATGGTTCTCCTCAAGGAGCTTGGTCATGATGTCCATATTATTTCTGAAGAAATATTTCTCAAGATGTGAACCTCTGCAATAATCACATATGGTTCTTTCTCTCTTGTTTCTCCTCCTCCTATATTTTGAACTCCCATCAATAAAACTAGAGCTTTCTGAACTTGATTCCTTCTTCTCTTTCTCCTTTTGCTTCAAATATTTATTCTTGCTCTAAGATTGATTTGATACACTAGAAACAAGGGCTTGATCTTTGTATTTTATTATGGTACCCATTTGTATGAGCTTTTCATGCTTCTGATTCAAAGACTCCATGAAATCTGCTAGCGCAGGCATCTTCCAATTTCTAGTTGTAAGCCGACTTGAGTGGAATGTTGAAACATACACCGAATACTCAGGACCGAACTTAGAAAGGATGGACAAGATAATATGATCCTCTTTATTCTCTATCCCACATTGTTTTAGTTGAATTACTAGCACTTTAAACTTGGTAAATAAGTCTTCAATGGTCTCGTAGTGAGCTAGGCTAAGGGAGATTAACTCATTCTCAAGCTGATGGACCCTCATTTCATTTGTTTTCCTGAATAGTGACTCAAACTTGAGCCAAAATTCATTTTGTGTGCCAATAATTTCTATATTAAAGAGAATTTCCCTTGAAGTGTTGAGGCAGAGCATACCAAAGGCCTCATCAAGTCTATTAAAATACTTAGCTTTCTCCACAACAGAATTTGGCTTGTGTTCAGTTCCCATGGTGACCCAGTAGAGGCCCTTAGACCTCAATTGGATGACCATCTTGGCCTTCCATTCAAAATAATTGAATGGATTAAGCAATTCTTGAGTTTTCTTCATCCTTCTTGTGTAACCTATGACAAAAAATGATGTTAAATCTACAAGGAAAACACTCAAGTTTTCTGGAAATATGCCCTAAACAACAACTCAAACCTCACAAGATTTGTTTTTAGCTCCAACTAGCTCTGATACCATGTGAGAATTTGCTTCATAGTGAGATCTAGGAGCTAGATCAATATTCACACTCAAAGTATTTGGAAAAATGTGCAAGAGAACAACAAAAGAGACAGAAAATAGCTGGAATAGCACATGTGAATGGTGCTAATAACTAATATTATTATTACAGTACATATTGTATATGTTATAGTACACATTTATAATATATTAGAAAAAATTCATGAAGCTCAAGAAGCCAATTCGATTTGTACATGTGTCATGGTGATATTTGACCTAGGTGGACCAATGGAGCTCCAACTCAGCCTACACAGTCACAAACCAAGGTGTGAATGTTGGTGAAGTGCACTGGGGAATTAAAGAGTCCAAGGAATGCATGGGTGAGAAGATAGATCTGAGTGGGAGGCTCAAGGTGGCAATAAATGCTCCTAGGAGACCCAAAATCGACCAAATACACTACTAGTGCCCCTAATCAACCCAAACTCCACAAAAAAAGGAATGGGAGCACTCCTATCATTAATGAGGGTGCACATGTGCTGGTTGACTGAGTTTGAGTGTTGTTGTAGGTGTTAACATTCCAAAATAACTAGATATCTTGTTGAATCAACTCTCCTAAGTCTAAACCATAGGATATCATTGCATGAAAGAAAATGAAGTAAGATTAAGGTAAAAACTATGTACTAAGGATGTATTACTACTCCAACAATTCCAGAATAAATAGACAATAAAGTTTAGTAAAATGAAGGGATATTTTAAAAGTTGTTTAGCACTAATACAAGATAAAGATGTTGTCATGGAATTGACAAATTTAACAGAATAACTTCAAGAAGATGTGTGACCAGAAAGAAGGGTTAATCATATTGGGAAAAGGTTGAAGACTGGTCGTGAACTAAGAATGAATTCCTAGATAGGAGATTATGACATGGACTACATTATTTTGGATTTTGGCTTCGATATTAACATTATTACTAGAAAAATTTGGGAAATTATGGGGACTTCGAGACTAGTATGGTCTCCTCTACAACTCAGACTAGCAAATCAATCGAATATTTTACCTACCGGTCGAATGACTCAAGTTCCTGTTGAGATATAAGTGTTAAGATTTCATATGCTAGACTAGATTCATTAATATTCAATTCAAATATCATAGCATTAGCATATCCATAATCATTGATAAAAACACAATCACAAGATAGACACAGTATTTATCCTAGGAAACCCTCAAGGGCAAGAAAACCCAACAAAACTTCCTATGTATAAGATGTATAAAAGAGAACCCCCAAAACATGTGTTCTCCTCCTTTTGTTCTCTCTCTCTCTCTCTCTCTCTCTCTCTCTCTCTCTCTCTCTCCTATGCGCTACTCAAGTGAGTGAGTCTGTGTTCAAATAAGAACCATAGCTCCTCTATTTATACATGAGTCAACTGAATTTTACCCTAGACAAGTTGGCCCCACTAAACTGTCTGGGTTGACTTCTCTTAGGAAGACTCAAAATAGTATATTATATTAATTATTAGGTTGCTAAAGACCTGACACACAATGGAGGATTTACCTCATGACTCTTTGATGACCAAATACAATAGTAACACCCCATCAGAGGAATAATAACATCTCCCTTGGCTTACATCAATAAAATACATTTAGAATATCCTTTGAAGTTACAATATTTCAAAAATCCCCCTTTATGAGAAGGTTATTCTATTAACAACATCATCATAGACTATAGGATAACAAAGAGACGATAGTTACAACAGTACATCAAGGTAATACATCTATACATCATAGGAAGTTTTCTCAATCAGTAACTAGAATAGTTACTCTTCATATTCTACATCACATGATCACTTGATCCTTTTGAAATAGTGCTTTGACATTTTGATCCTTCGTAGCAGCACTTCGATCATCTTGATCCTTTGCAAAAGCACTTCGATCTTCTTGGTCCTTTGCAGCAGCACTTCGATCTTCTCGATCCTTTGCATCAGCACTTCGATCTTCTTGATCCTTTGCAGTAGCACTTCGATCTTCTTGATCCTTTACAGTAGCACTTCTATCTTCTCTATCATTTGAAGAAACACTTCAATCTTTTGTAGTATCTTTCTGATATTATTGATCCTTTGTAGAAGCACTTCTATCCTTTCGATCCTTTTGCAGCAGCACTTTGATCCTTTCAGTCCTTTGCAGCAGTACTTCGATCTACTTGACACTTCATCATTGTGCTTTGATCTACTTGATCCTTCACCGCCAGGATACCTGCAGTACACATGATCTATTTGTGGTATGATCAATCTCGATCACTTTAAAACTTAATTCCACGGATGATGTAATCCTCCATCAGCATGATCCATGAAATCGATCAATTGAATCATCTACAACTAAATGTAGATATCGATCGCACCTAGTATCATCCCTATCATCGATGAGGACTCATCGTATACCATCCATACCACGTAGGTTAGGACCACTCCCAAGTGAGTGTTATACTACATTAGCTACACTTACATGTAGGCATACTCTTCCAAGTAAGAGTATTTGTCTACAGAGCATATCTCAACCGCATACAAAATGTCATCCCATCGTAGAACATCCATAACACATAGGTTAGGACCACTCCCAAGTGAGTGTTATACTAAGATGTCCGTGAGGACTCATCATATAGCATCCATACCACTAAGGTTAGGACCACTCCCAAGTGAGTGTTATTCTATGGAATCTACATATGAATTTAGGCATACTCTCCATACAATATTATAGTCTGTAGAGCAGATCTCGACTGCATACACAATGTCATTCTTGTCATTCATGAGGAATCATCATAGATCATCCATACCATAAAGGTTAGGACCACTCCTGAGAGAGTGTTATTCTACGGTATACACAACTGAATGTGGGTACTCTCCATGCGAGAGTAACATCTGCAGGGCCATCCTTAGCTAGTAAGGACCACTCTCATGCACAGAGTGTTATACCTTCCATCCTTAAGAGAGGATGCTATCATCCACAAGTAAATCTGGGTACTCTCCATGCGAGAGTAGCATCTACATGGCCATACTTAGTTAGTAAGAACCACTCTCATGAATAGTGTTATACTTGCCATCCTCGAGAGAGGATACTGTCGTCCACAAATAAATGTCATACCATCATCATCACTGTCATCCATCATGGATGTTAGTCTCATCATTACTCCCCCTTTCCTGGGAAGTTCCATATTATCAACCTGCTCCCCCTTTATCCAAGGAGGGTTCATGCCTTCGACCTAATATTCCTTTTCGAAGAAGGTCCATATCTTCATCATCTGTAGTTCCATCACTATTCCTCCTTGTGAGGAAAGTCCTTTCGAACTACACCAAGATTGTCATGGAAATATTCAAACTTCACTCAAGATAGAGGCTTGGTCAGTACATCAACAACTTTCTCTTTGGTACTCACATACTGGATCTTGATAGCTCCCTTTTGTACCATATCCTTTATATAAAAATACATATTTCTATGTGCTTTGATTTGTCATGGAACACCGGATTATTTGTCATCTTTATACAACTTTGGTTGTCACAAATAATTATTGTGGTGTCCAAATCCATGTCAAGTATTCCTAACATCAAATTCTGAAGCCATATCACTTCACAACAAGTGGAGAAAGCTGAAATGTACTCTACTTCAGCCGTACTGAGAGAAAGATAGGACTATTTCTTACTAAACCATGAGATCATTGCAGATCCCGGACAATAACGTCCACCTGAGGTGCTCTTCCTATCTGCGACACAAGCTGCCCAATGTGAATCCGTATATCCATACAATTTGTAGTCATGATCTCTCCCATAGTAAAGTCCCGAATCAATCATACCTTTTAGGTACCTCATCACATGATTTGCAGCTATCAAGTGATACTGTCTAGGTTTAATTAGATACTGACTCAATGTGTTCATAGCAAAGCATATATCTAGCCTTGCACTCATCATATACATTAATGACCCAATAATCTATCTCTAGTTATTCATGTCCACTATTTTGGATGTCTCATCAGACAATAGTTTTAGGTTGGTGTCCATGGGTGTGGCCATGGCTTTACAATCTAACATATCAAATCTTTTCAATATTTCTACTGCATAATTTCCCTAATTCCTAAAGATTCCTTCTAGGATCCGCCACACTTCCAGCCCTAGGAAATAATGTATCAATCCAAGATATTTCATCTCAAATTCTTTAGCTAGCTTCTTCTTGCAATCCTTGATCTGTTTCTCATTTCCAGTCATAAATAGATCATCCATAATATTCATATAATATTAAGATCATATTTACTCTTGGTAAATCCCATGCTTGTCAAGAAGCTATATATTCTGCCATACCAAGATCTAGGAGCTTGCTTCAGTCCATACAGATCCTTTTTCAACTTGCATACATGAGTCGCTCTGTCTTCGAATTCAAATCCTTGTGGTTGTTCGATTTAAACCTCTTCCTCAATCACACCAATAAGGAAGGATGTCTTTACATACATATGGTGTAAATCCCACTTCATCATGGATGCAAGCGCCATGATAGTTCTTATGGAAGTGTACCTTGTTACTGGAGAAATGTCTCTTCATAATCGATGTAACAACCTGGTTTGACCCTGTTTGCATTAAATGTATATGATGTATATATTGTAATTAATCATGGTGTGGAGATAAGGGAAAAATCCCCACCATTGATTTATCGTTTTATGTTTCGGCGATTAAAATCAACGTCGATGGTATTTTGTTCTAGCCAGGCATGTTATAATTATGGACACCATGTACATATGCATTTTAACTAAAATACCCACAACCAGCTATGTCAATGCAACCATAATGAGAAGGGGTATGATTTCCTAAGGATAAGGGGGGGGGGGGATATTCAAAACCTTTGGGGCCAATGGGGAAAAGTCAAATGTCAAAGGGAGAACCCATCAAACTGTCAACTACCTTTCTTGTCCTATTCACCCTATCATTTATTACTGCCAAAAGTTGGTTGAGTTGGTTATTGCATGGGATGGGCAAGGTATGACAATCCAAAATTCAAATTGGAGAATCCATCATTTTTTGGGAAAGGCATTTTGACTCCTATGGCAAGTAAAAACCCAAAAAAAACATATGCCATTATACCATGCTTTCATGTTTTCATATTTTCCTCACCATTTTTCCTTCACGTGATCTCTCTTAAGCATTCAGAACTTCCTGTGTGTGAAATCATTCATGTTTTTGGTTGTTACCTCATTTTTCTCAGGATGGGAAATCATTTTTGGTGATTATCAGTGGTTGAGTTCCCTTCCCCATGTTTTTGCTACATTTCCCCCATTGTTTCCAAGATGGAAATCATTTTCTAGAAATTCCCATTGAGGGGAAGAAGAGACCCACGATTTTGGGTGTTTGTTGAGTCCGTTTTGGTCACGTTAGGGCCAAAACGTCCCTGGAAATCAAATTGTTGTTAGGGTAATGTTTTACCCATCCTGGCAATTCATTTTTGTTGCCCAAACTGTTCTTCCTCAAACCCAAAAACTTTATTGTGTTCTGGGTGCATCTTTTGGCTTTGGCCTGAATTGAATTGGGAGTGGAAATGGGATTTGAGCTTGCTTGATAAACCTAGTGTGTGAAGGAGCCTCATAGACAGAGCTAGAGGGTTGGCTTTCTTCTCTACACCCCTGGATAGAACTGGAAGGGAAGTCATGGCCTGAGGGACTGTGCAGCAGAGAAGGGGATGATTCCTTGTGTTGGGTGTGTGTGGATGTATTAGAAGTCAGGCTAGCTCTGGTGTAGGTGTCCTTAGCTCTTTGGTTGATCCCACTAGCTTAGCAGCCAACCTTTCCATCTCCTTCATAGCCTGATAATCCCAACTGTGTTTTCTTGGCTGAGTTTTGTGTATCCTTGGCTACGTGTGAGCCTGCTGGTGTTCCCCTTATTCCTTGTGGAATCGTACCCAGCTCGGGGGTGGCAGTGTTGCTGAGAGCTTGATGAGCACACTGGCCTATGGTTGGGTGGAATGTTGCAGTGACGTAGCTAGTTGCATGATAAGCTATTGTTAAGATAAGTATTCTTGTTTATCTTATCTTTGCAATTGTAATTGTTGCTTGATGAAAATGATAAACATGTTAAATGTTGTGAATGAATGAATTGCTTCCACTGTTTGATAATCATTTATGCATCTATGTATGTTTATTTCCAATGCATTTTTATATCATTTTTATGAGGCTAGTTTTCCTGGAATAGCTAGCATCTATGTTCGTCACGTCCTCTCCTCCGAGTAGAGGGGTGGGGAAGTGACAATTGATCCCCTCTTTCTAAAAGAATTCTCTAGCCACAAATATTGATTTATACTTTTCAATACTTCCATCAACAGCATGTTTTATCTTGTAGATCCATTTCAAAGATATCACACTCTTGTTTTTTGGTTTGTGAATAACATCCCAAACATCATTCTTCATTATCGACTAGTATTCTTTCATCATTGCTTCAACCCATTCTTTCTTCTATGCAACTCCCTCATAGCTGGTGGGATATTGATCTACAAGGTCACACGTCAAAGATACATAATTGGAATATGGATTTGATCTTTTTATGGTTCTTGTGGAGCCTTATGGTGATCCATATCTTTCTACTTCTTTTATGATTTATCTTACCCCAGTAGGTTTTCTCTTTTGAGATATATCCATAGTAGGGGGGTCCTGAGGCTCTAGCATGTCATGATCTTCTGATGCTACTATTTCAGGAGATGGTTCATCTTTTGTCCTTCTGGGAGGTACATCCTCTTCATGTACTTCTTCAAGATGACACCTTCTAGACTTATTAATAGTTGTCTCTTCATCAAATGTTACATCCCTACTAATATCGATATGGTGGAATATTGAAATGTATATCCTGGAGGATTTGGAAACTTCACAGTATCTATTGGAGGAGCAAGTCGATAAGTCAACTTGAACGATAGCTGACTTAGTCGATCAGCTGACTATTGGCTTGCATGGGCAGACCCAGGTTTACTATAATCAACCAACAACACCCCTAGCTCACCGGCCCTTTCGGCGACAGACCGCAAAGCGGCCTGAAGTCTCACCCGAGGTGATTCTAATGGGTTGGCCAAGGACTCAAGCGTCTTGGACCAGGTTCTGCGGTAGTCCTACTTGCGACTCGCAGCCCTTCTAGCTACGAGGTCTCTTCCTCTGCACGTCACATGACCTTCTACTCGCGTCGCACGATCTCCTTGTCTCGCAACTCTTCTAGCCGCGAGGTATACCTTTATACCGCCGTGCGGTCCTTCTCTATGTCGCGCACTTTCCCTGAGTCGCGATATCTCCAACCTTACTACATCACCACGCACAGTGCGACATGCAGCTCCTGCCCAACGCTAAGTCCTCAACCTGCGGTATCGCGCACCACAGCTCCTCTGCCGGTGCGATATCACCTCTCTGTGATATCCTACCTCCATGGTTTAGCGCACTTAGCATTGCTCGTGTCGACGTGCAAGACTCAACATACAAGGCTAATCAATACTGCAACTAGTGACTGTTTTACGCAAAGCATAAATGAACCACATACAACATGCCAAAGACTGTGATTTATACTTTTCCTTCTATATTACTGTGAACTGATTAACACATTTGATCATTAAACTGTAACGAAAATCCATGAAATGACTGTGAAATGCATAAGTAAACATAGCAAATAATCCAATCACATAACACATGATTTTAACGTGGTTCACCTCCAGGATGGAAGTTACGTCCACAGAACTGTGTTTTCTTATAGCTCAGGGGAAGGTAAAACATAGTTCTACTGCACCGCATATGCAGCTTAAGATCTTCTCTCTTAGATCTTCTTTCTATCTATATTGCTCTCCTACAATATACTCTTCCCTCTCTGTCGATCCCTGCAGATCATTACATGCATACTCTATAAGCCAGCTACTGGTTACAGTAAGATTGCTACCGCTAATAACAGACCAGAGCTCGGCTTTTACAATAGTCTAATGGTCTGCAAAACACTACTATGACTGAATGACTCAACTAACTGACCAACTAACCAAGCCTTTTACAATACAAAATATATCCTTTTATAGGCAGCCTGAAGGTCTTGCCATTACAACACTGTGGCCCTGTCCCAACAGTAACCCAAAACCCTAACTAGTGACAGTTGGCCATATCTGTACTTGAGGTAGCTACTTTCCATCACACCACAGCTCTCTGCAGTCTTCCATGCTTCCCGACACTGATCATGGGTACCATGCACCGCTTCTCTTTTATGTCCTTCGTCTTCAATGCTTCAGCCTCGTTGTTCCTTCTCCTTTATGAGGGTCGCTGATCCCTCCTGTCTTCCACCGCTGCCTTCAATGCAGTGGGTGAGCTCTCTCTTCTTAGTCGCTCAAGTACCGTTTCCTTTCTTGACTTCTCTATCTAAAAAGTCATGGTTTCCAGCTCTGCTTTGCAGCTGGAAACGTGCTACGGCGTCGTAGCTCTGTCTTATCTTCTTTCCGCCAAAACTTATCTCTCCGCTAAACTAGCAGCTTCTTCTGTAGCTGCGGGACCCTACTCCAACGGTCCCCTAACACTTACTTGTGGCACGTCCTCGAGCCACCCCCAGCGGGCTTCTCCTGCTGTAGCTTTGCCTTGGCTTCCTGCGAAGTCCTCTGCAACCTGTCTCAAAGTCCTGCGACTTCCTGCTGCATCACTTCGACACGCTCTCATGTCGAGTCAAGCAAAGCTTGACTAATACTGGCGTCTTCTGTGGCGTCAGTTTTCTCTCTGGTGGCAGTGAACTCCTTCACTTTCTACTCAACCGTATCGACTATCTCTGCGATTTGCTCTTGATATGGTTGAAGCAGGTCATTAATGTGTATCTCCTTTGTTCTTAATTGCTGCGCTTCCTACTGCAAGCGATTCATCTCTTTCGTCTTCCTCATCTTTTGAAGAGCTACCAAGCCCTTAATTTCTTCTTTCATTGCCGCTGCAGTATTCTCTACCTGCTGAATACTTTGTTGGATTTCTACTTTCTCCGGTGGCTCATCTAACTCGGCCCATGTGTTTGTCACATTGGTTAGTACTAACCGTGCTTCGTCGATGCGAGATTGCATCTGCTCAGTAGTGAGTCGAAGGGATTCTGCTCGCGCTTTCTGGTCTGCCTAGGAGGTGTCTCGTACATGAGCCTCAAGCTCAGTGATCTGCACTTCATGGTCTGCCTTCAGCTTCTCCACTTCTTCATCCATCCTAGCCACGGTTTCTTCCAGAGCCTTTGCTCTGTCTGCTACTCTTCTTAGCTTCTGCGAAACTGGTAAGGCGAACTCAATGTTACATTGGGGCAGTTCCAATGCAATGCTCTGCAAAACTTGAGAAATATCTTGCTCTCTTTCCTCATATGTTCATACTTCGTCTTCCTTTTTCTGAACACTGATAGCAAGTGCTGCATTCTGCTGCTTCAGCTGCGTATTCTGCTCGTAAGTTTCTAGCTCTCTATTCCTGAGCTCGGCGATTAGCTGCTGCTGGATCATTTGCAACTGGTCAATATGAAACTCTGCAAGGTTAACCTCGATGGGTTTCCTAAACTGAACTGGTGGGTCCTTCATTGTCGAAGGGAATCGGATACTCCCTGGTGGAATTAACACAGTATTGAGGCGATCTTTTGCTAGGCTTTCCTAGAGGTACATCGATGATGTCGAAGTTTCTCCGGCGGTCGCCTTTTCCGGGGGAATGTGCATCATGGTAGTCTTCTCTGTAATTAACTTTAAGTCTAGAAGCTGCTTTTCTACTACGCTCTGCCTCTTTTCCTGTGAGTCCTTCATCGCGTCAAGGGAGTCCTTCAATGTGTCACATGTCCTTGTTGCGATGAGTTCATAGTCAACGTCTGTCAATGCGGTCTTCGAAACTGGCCTTGAGGTTTTCTGTTTTTTCTTCCGCTGTGCCTCTGGTGGCCCTTCTTCTCCTTCTTTTGTCATCTGTGCCCCTGATGGAACTTGCTGTGGAGGTTTCCTCTTTTTCTTTGGTAGTGGTGCTTCTGTTGAAGATTGCGTCTGGGTGTCTGATTTGTCTTTGTCCTTGTCCTGGGGTTCTGTCTATGCAGTTTCTGATGATAGTGGTGCAGTATCTTCATATTCCTGCTTCCATTGGTCGTCGAAGTCTCTTGTGACTCCTTCGATGTCCCGTGCTGTCATCCTAAATGAGCCAGGAGCCCAATCATCCCGCTTAGTCCTTTTTGGTCGCAGATAGATTAAATGGCTGTCTGCCATAAAATTAAGCCGGCTATCGTATATGTCCACAGTCTCCGTGCTAAGCCGTGGTGTCTCTTGAATGACCTTCATCAACAGCTTATAGTAGTCATGGAATACCATCGCATTTACCGCTTTCTTGGCTGGGCTGTTGGCGTCCCATAAGCTGGCATAGCGCACGCCTCTGGGCGCGCCACCTGCTATCTGTGAAAACTAGGTATGGGGCAGCTCCTTCCATCCGACAAATGCGCAAAGTATAAGCAACTAGGAAAAATGGAAAGGGTGGTTTGCTTCATCCTGAGCTGCGAAGCAATCTGCTTGAAGCATATTCAATAAGAATAGAGACCAATTGAACTGTTCCCCCTCTGTGACCTGTATGGCAAGGTGAATTATGGATCCTGTAACTTCCTTTGGTCGGACCTTGGTTAGCAGTCTGCCTGCGAGCAGACTGGCGGTGAATCTAAGTGTCTCATTTGCTATGCTTGAGATGTCATAATCCCTTCCTCCTCTCTGCAACTGATACTTAGTTACTAGGGCTTGTGGTAACTTGCAGTCCTTGGTTTTTCCTGCTATTTGTATATCAGGGTGTTTACCCGTCTTGGACAGGCCGGTGATACAATGTATCAAATCAACGTTCAGGTCGACCTTGTTTCCTAACCAGAGGTACCCTCCGTGTACACAAGAAAT
>LPNX010741794.1:39052-63978 GCA_001517045.1 Pseudotsuga menziesii | reverse complement strand
TTGAACTTTCCTGGAAACTTAATGAATTTGCTGTCATAGAGGAGCACTAGGTCTCCGATCTGGAAAGTCTTGCTCTTAATGTGTCTGTCGTGCCAAGATTTTTCTCATGCCTTCTGCACTTTCTAATGGAATCCGGCGATGAATCTGTCTTCTTCTAAGGCAAGCAGTTGTGCTAGCCTTTCCTCCACTATGTCTGTATCAGTCATCCCTGTAATCTAAGCGATTCTTAAACTGGGAAGAATATACTCCATAGGCATAACAGCCTCCTGTCCATACACCAAGTTGAAAGGTGTGTGTCCCATAAGTTTCTTGCATGTGGTCTTGTACGCCCATAATACAACGTTAACTCTGAGGTCCCAATCATTCCTTTGGCTGTTGCAGATCTTAATGAGAGAATTTTCTAAAATCTTATTAAAGGCCTCCACCATACCATTAGCCTGTGGGTGGTAGGGAGTGCTCTTATGGTGCTGAATCTGGAATTCTTCGGTCAATGCCTCAATAGTGATGTTCAAGAAATGTGTTCCTTGATCACTCATCAAAATTACTGGGCATCCAAATCTACTGATGATGTTTTCAAAAAGGAACTGTGCGGCTGTGGCAGCATCACAATTTCTTACTGCTTTGGCC
The DNA here is from genome assembly GCA_001517045.1 of Pseudotsuga menziesii. Taxonomy (NCBI): domain Eukaryota; kingdom Viridiplantae; phylum Streptophyta; class Pinopsida; order Pinales; family Pinaceae; genus Pseudotsuga; species Pseudotsuga menziesii. The sequence continues at coordinate 63,351 of LPNX010741794.1, read as the reverse complement.
TCTGCCCATCTGGTGAGGTATTCTATTCCAGTGATAATATATCTTGCCCCCGTGTGCTTTCCTGGTGGGTTGATAGGACCCACAAAATCTATAGCCCATTTGTCAAATGCGCGCAGCGTGACCTGCGGTCGTAGCGGCATTTCATCGCGTCGCGAGGGTTTTCCTACCCTCTGGCAGATATCGCAGCATCTGCAAAATTCCTTGGTGTCTTTATGCAACGTAGGCCACCATAATCCTGCCTCCAGGATTTTCTGCGCAGTCGGCTTTCCTGCGAAATGACCTCCTGCGGTTCCTGAATGTGCCTCTCTGATAATAACGTCTTTTTCATGCCGCATCACACATCTGCGTAGAACTTCATCTGGGCCTCACTTGTATAGGTGTCCTGCAATAAGGGTGAATTCTGCTGCTTTACCAACCAACTGCTTCTTTTGCTACTTAGTAAACTCATCAGGTGCTACTCTTGTAGTGAGAAATTGAATAATATCGGCATAGTACTCATCTGCGATTTGGATAGAAAACAATGGTGCATCTGGCAGATTGTCATCTAGGTTACTTGGTTCTTCTCCTGAGTCTATCCATGACAGGTGATCAGGTCCAGCATTCAGTCGGCCTGGCTTCACGATGATTTCAAAATCATACTCCTGAAAGAGGAGTAACCATCTACAGATTCTCCCCCCTAACACTGGCTTATTGACCAAATACTTCAACGCGGAATGGTCAGTGAACATCTTAAACGAGGCACCCAAAAAGTAGTGCCTGAACTTCTGCAGTGCGTACACCATAGCTAGGCCTTCTCTCTTTGTTGTGGTGTAGTTCTTTTCTGCTGTCGAGAGCTTTCTGCTGGAGTATGCGATAGGATGGTCAATGTCCCCTTCTCCTGGTTGTGTTAAAACAACCCCTAATGCGATTCCAGATGCATCCACATGTACATGGAATGGCTTAGTCCAGTCTGGAAATACTAAGATGGGTGCTGTAACCATCTTCTCTTTAAGTGTGTCTAGACTCTGCTGACATTCCTCATTCCATAGGAATTTTACATCTTTCTTTAGCAATTTCTCCATTGGTGCTGTAATCTTTGCGTAGCCCTTGATGAACTTTCTGTAGTACCCAGTATGACCAAGTACTGTCCTTAGTTTCTTGACTGAGTTGGGTGCTGGAAGGTTTACAATGATGGCGATCTTCACGGGATCTACCATCAAGCCTTGTCTGCAAACAATGTGACCCAACAAAATACCAAATGGTGCACAAAATATACATTTCTTCAAGTTTAGAGAAATCTGGTACTGCCTACATTTCTCTAGCATCAGTCTTAAGTCTCTTGTATGCTTTTCGATTAGTCCAAATATAGTCCAATCATCAAAATATACTTCTAAGAATTTATGAATGTATTCTTTAAATACAGCAACTACTACTATAGAAAATATAGCTGGTGCATTCTTAAGACCAAAGGGCATTACCGTATACTGGAACGAGCCCCATTCTGTTGCAAAGGTGGTCTTGGATCGATGTTCTGGATGTATTCTGATTTGATGGTAGCCTGAAAAGCCTTCAGTGAAGGAGTAGACCTCCTATCCTCCCACGTTGTCTAATACCTCATCAGTGAACGGTGTCGAAAATGGATCGTGAAGCGATGCATCGTTGAGCTTGCACAGATTGACACAGATCCTGATGTCTCCTTTTGTTTTCTTTTCTTGTACGACCATGGGGCTAACCCATTTGCTTTCTTCTACCGGCTCAATGATGCCTGCTGCTAGCATCTTATCGATTTCATCCTTTACTTTTTCTTTGTAGCGTAGATTCAATCTATATGGGCGCTGCTTGACTGGTCTAGCATCCTCCTTCAATGGTATCCTCATAACTCCAAGGTCTCCAACTATTCCCTTCATCTCTATGAACTTGGTGGGAAATAGGTCCTGATAGTTATGTAACAAATCTGCAATCTGTCCGACTGTTTCATCGTTCCAATAGTCTCCAATAGAGGAAAACTTAGGTTCTGTGTCTGTGCAAATATTGATCTTTTTAATATTGATAGGTTCGGTGATTGCTGGAATCTCTAACTATGGTCCCCCAACATCGTGAGTCCCTTCTGACTTGGGAATGTTGGTGTTGCGAGGATCCTCATCCTCATCCTTATCTTCATTGTTTGGCTTTGCTGCGAAATTATAGCATTCAAGCGCGTCTTGCAACTGGTTGGCCCACTCAGGTTGAGCCTGCACTGAGATGGTACAGTCCTCGAATATCTTGATCTTGATTATGTCTAGGGCCTGGGCAACACTTGGATGTTCTGATTCAAATGCGAAGGTGAGTAGGAAACTGTCTGTCATAAGTGACCATGTAGTCGTCCCCTTGCGCAACTCAGTCTCTGTGTACCAGTTCCTTGGAACTGTGTCCAATGTGTGAATGAATCTGTGAACCCATTCATCCTCAGGAATGTCCGACCAGTTCTGTTCACATGTCTGAATATGTGTCCTGGGATCTGTTTCTCCTATGTACTTCTGCTAGACATACTCTCTATTGACATAAAATCTAATCGCCATCAATCTTTTAATATCATCCCATGATGCAATATTCTCTTTATGTGCATACCACCATCTTGCAGGTGTGGCTCGTACTGCAAGATCCATAGCGGCGATCCTCTGGTCGTAATGAATCTGTTGCTCAAACTGCTCAAGGAAGTCCTAAATATCTGTCAGACCTTGATATGATGGGATCTCAGTGATCTCTGCGCCAATCCATTGTAGTGACTTACTCATAAATGCACATCTGCGTGCTGAGACTTCGTAAAGTCTGTTCTTCCAGTTCTCTAAACCAACATCAGAATTCGATGCGCATGAGCTGTCGCATCGCCAACTAATGTTCCCTTCTGCGGTTGGATTGATGTAGTCGTTCTGGTTCACAGTCATCTGGTAGAGACTATCCAAGTTTTGTGCCTCCTCCTCTGCTCGGATAGGTTCAATGTATCTAGGACCCTGGTGAGGATCCAGCGGCGCGATGACCCGGATCTGCGCATCCTCAAAGGTCATTTGTCTTCTCTTTAGGTCGATGACAGCCTTGCTACTGATCGCCCAATCGATACTTAATAATGCTGGATACGGTCGACTGTTGCCAATGATTTCTATAACCTCGAATTCTGCAAAACTGCGAACTCCGTCAATGTCAACTGGCACCTGCGGCAGTCGACCCAATGGTGATACTCGTTGTCGGTTAGCTAATCTCAGGTGGATAGGCAATCTGACTAACTGAGGGCTACCCATATGTTCCCATGTCTGCTTAGTCAAAACGTTCACCTCTGATCCTAGATCTAAGACGACTTCATCCATTTCAAATTCTCCAATCTGTGCTGTGAGCTTCATCTCTCTTCCAGTCCTTGTATGTCCTGTAATATTATGAACGGTGCGGTGTGCACTGCCCAATAGAGAAGGTTGCTGACACTGATCTATGATGCGTTGTAGCTCGCCAATACCTTTTTCATTTCTCACGAGTTTCAAGCAACTGCGCAGGAAGGATTGTACACTTCCTGTCGATTCATCCTCGTCGCATCGTCCCGATGTGGTAGCCTGCGGTATCTATTCAGGACTATCGCCACAAGGTGCTTGCTGCAGTATGCCCCTAGACGGTGGTACCTGCGATCCTGATTGCGTCGGTTCATCAAAGGAAGCCTTGGCTTCGTGAAATGTCTCTTTATTCTTCTGTAGGTCGAGTGCTGTTGCTTTACTAGGAGCTCTGCACACCCACTCCTGCCCTATGTTCTTTTCAGTCTCCTACGATGTCCTACTAGTGGAAGCACCACTACGAGTCACAATATTAACTCTTGGTTCTGGCTCTGCCTACTCAGTAGCAATAAGCTAGATGTTCTGGTGTACTGCTGGCTTAGGGTCTTTGATCTTAGCTATTAAGGTAGGACACTCCTCTATGGTATGATCATAAGATTTGCAGTAGTTACAAGTGGTAGTGGGGCTCTGACAGTCCCTAGCATAGTGTCCTACAATTCTGTAGTTATAACAAGTGATTGGTCCGTGACCACGGCCAAAACCTTCTCCTCTGCCAAAGCCTTCTCCTCGTGCAAAGCCTCCTCCATGGCCTCGTCCTCTGAATCCTCCTCCACGACCACCGTAAGCCGGATCAGGCTGTGGTCCTGCTGTTGGACCCTGTGTTTCTGACTGGACTCTGTATACATCATATTTTCTATCTAACATGAGATCATAAGCTCGGAAATCCTGTTCATTATGTCCGACCGAGCTGTAGAAGACACAGTATAGGTTCTTAGGGGTCTGTACATACTTTTGAAGCAAAGGGCATTGCTGAGGCGGATGTCCTTGTGTTTTGCATATTTCACACCATGGTCCTTGCGTTCGTGGTAAGGGTTTAGGAGCCCCTGACGCTAAATACTCTACAAAGACTGGACAGTTGTCTTTGGTATGACCCTGTTCTCTACATCGTAAGCACCATATGTCTTGCATAACCTCTTTTCCTTTCTTAAGTTCATGTATTTGTAACGTGAGGTTGGCCAACTGGTTCTGTAGAGTTGTCATGCATGTACTGGTTTCAGCTAAGGGTGAAGCTTCTAGCTTCATTGCCATCTCCAATGCATCATCCTGCGTCTGGAGTTTCTGCTGCATTAGTGGCAATCTGATGTGATGGAGCAACGCTGCAATAAACCATTCCTTATGCTGCTCCGACGCAAACTCAAAGCTTACTTGGTCTATAAGAGCTTTGAATTTCTGGTCAAAGTCCCATACTGATTCTGATGGTAGCTGCTTAATATCCTTGAGCTCTGTTATGCACTGAGACTCAGACTTAGGTTTCTTGAACTATTTAATCATGGCGTTCTTGACCTGGGCAAGTGTCTTGGGTACTGTGGTATACTTTATGTACCATGTTAAAGCTCGATCTTTGAATGTGGTGACCAACTGTACAAGTTTAAGGTTATCGTCGTTGATTGTTTTAATGGTCCACATGGCTTCACATAGAAACCAATGTTGTTCCGGGTCCTCTGCTCCTGTACCCTTAAAGGTAGGTAGCTTCATGTCATCTCCCATTCTATTTCTCTGTGGTGGGTTCTGATTGACTAGATTACTTCCACTCAGCGGTGTAGGTGAAGGTGATGTAGCTGTAGTAGGTACTGTCTGTGAGCTACTGGATGGAGTACCTACGGGATTACTCTGAGTCCCGGTCTATTTCTGTGGGGTATAGGGATGGTAAGGGGTACCCCCCTCTGGTTCTTCTGCGGTACTAGGACTCGGTTTCCTACTATTGTCTAAACTATCTCCAAATACAGGACAGCCGAAAGCTACTTTATATTTCTTGCCACTACGTGTTCGTCCAATGTCATCAAAATCACTTTCAAACTCTTGTGACATTACTATCTTTACTTATTCATCTGAAATCATGTCCATTACTCCTTTTTCATGTAGCAGCATCTTAATGGACAAGTTTAGAGATTTTAGGTACTTACCACGATATCCTTTGAAGAAGTACCGCTCAGCCTCGCTGAAGCTTTTTCTTTGGTCCACTACAAATTCTGTAACAAATCCTCCTAGCACACTCGCAAGCCAGAAGTCCACTGCTCTCGTAATGGGATTGTCGAGTCTCTGCACGGTCTGAATCAGCTTCGGTGTCCAGACAATGTTTCTTTTCTTCTTGAATATGTTCCTATCTGTCAACTTTGATAACCAGTCGTAGAGCTCATTTCCATAGGTTGCAAAAAATATCGCGTGTATATCTGAAGCGATATGCTTTTGTAACCAGTCCTCTGTGCTCAGTTTAGGGCTCCGATTTTCTTTCTTGGCAAGCTCCCTTAAGTTTGAATCTAGCCACTGGTGAAACTCTTCTCTAGTAGGATTCCAACAGAACATTAGCGCTTAGTTGTTCAAAACCGGCAATGGAACCATTTGTTGGCTTGTGTGGGAAAACCCGGGTTTACTATAATCAACCAACAACACCCCTAGCTCACCGGCCCTTTCGACGATAGACCGCAAAGCGGCCTGAAGTCTCATCTGAGGTGATTCTAATGGGTTGGCCAAGGACTCAAGCATCTTGGACTAGGTTCTGTGGCAGTCCTACTTGCGACTCGCAACCCTTCTAGTTGCAAGGTCTCTTCCTCTGCGCGTCACGCGACCTTTTGCTCGCGTCACGCGATCTCCTTGTCTCGCAGCTCTTCTAGCCACGAGGTATACCTTTATACCATCATGCGGTCCTTCTCTATGTCGCGCACTTTCCCTGAGTCATGATATCTCCAACCTTACTGCATCGCCGCACACCGTGTGACACGCAGCTCCTGCCCAATGCTAAGTCCTCAACCTGCAGTATCGCGCACCGCAGCTCCTCTGTCGGTGCGGTATCACCTCTCTGTGATATCCTACCTCCGTGGTTTAGTGCACTTAGCGTTGCTCGTGTCGACGTGCAAGACTCAACATACAAGGCTAATCAATACTGCAACTGGTGACTATTTTACGCAAAGCATAAATGAACCACATACAACATGCCAAAGACTGTGATTTATACTTTTCCTTCTATATTACTGTGAACTGATTAACACATTCGATCATTAAACTGTAACCAAAATCCATGAAATGACTGTGAAATGCATAAGTAAACATAGCAAATAATCCAATCACATAACACATGATTTTAACGTGGTTCACCTCCAGGATGGAAGTTACGTCCACAGAACTGTGTTTTCTTATAGCTTAGGGGAAGATAAAACATAGTTCTGCTGCACCGCATATGCAGCTCAAGATCTTCTCTCTTAGATCTTCTTTCTATCTATATTTCTCTCCTACAATATACTCTTCCCTCTCTGTCGATCCCTGCGGATCATTACATGCATACTCTATCAACCAGCTACTGGTTACAGTAAGATTGCTACCGCTAATAACAGAACCAGAGCTCGGCTTTTACAACAATCTAATGGTTTGCAAAACACTACTACGACTGAATGACTCAACTAACTGACCAACTAACCAACCCTTTTACAATACAAAATATATCCTTTTATAGGTAGCCTGAAGGTCTTTCCATTACAACACTGTGGGCCTGTCCCAACAGTAACCCAAAACCCTAACTAGTGACAGCCGGCCATATCTGTACTTGAGGTAGCTGCTTTCCATCACACCACATCTCTTTGCAGTCTTCCATGCTTCCCGGCACTGATCATGGGTACTATGCACCACTTCTCTTTTTTGTCCTTCGTCTTCAATGCTTCAGCCTCGTTGCTCCTTCTCCTTTATGAGGGTCGCTGAGCCCTCCTGTCTTCCGCCGCTGCCTTCAATGCAGTGGGTGAGCTCTCTCTTCTCGACCGCTCAGGTACCATTTCCTTTCTTGAATTCTCTATCTAAAAAGTCATGGTTTCCGGCTCTTCTCTGTAGCTGGAAACGTGCTACGACGTCGTAGCTCTGTCTTATCTTCTTTCTGCCAAAACTTATCTCTCCGCTAAACTAGCAGCTTCTTCTGTAGCTGCGGGACCCTGCTCCAACACTGACTAAGTCAATCAGCCGACTAAGTCGGTTGACCAACTAAACTAGAGATTAGGTCGACCACCTAAGGTTGTGTCGGTTCACCGAACCGATAGGTAGTTATTTTGTAATTGTTTTGTAATCATATATATTAGGCTGTTGAGCCATATGAGAACTCGGTTCAGTTCTCTATGTTGTATGGACCCATTCATGTTAATATAATATGTTAATTCACCTACTTGTTCTTATCTCTTGTCTATGTTATGTATGTATGTTTTGGTATGTATTATTGGTAACCTTATGTGATTTGTGAGATTACAACATTGGTTTCGTTGTCGGTAGTACATGTCTGAGATGTATGCGAACAGATGATATCAGAATAGGAGATTAAGGACTGGTGGGAACGTAAAGTTGCAAATTATTTGCAGAATTACGCACGAAGAAATAGATTAACGACCGCATAAGCAAAAGCAAGATTCTTTACAGAAACACATGAGAAGTTTGTAGAATCAGTGCCCCAACTTCTGAAGAAACTCCTGGATGAAAAAGACGGAAGGGAATAAAGATCAACAGTTGCTAGAAAAACTGATCCGTGGGGGGAGAACAAACTTGTCGGAGTGGTTCGAAAAAATTGCCGACGACTTCTGCGAGGAGCAAGCAATAGAAGATAGAACTTCGGTGGAAACCATCAAGGAGAAATTTTACACAGACCTCACCGAGCAATTTCTATGTTCCTTACCGACCTTGCTATTTAAATTCCTGATCGAGAAAGGAGTGGATCATATTGTCGAACCTCGTCCATCACTTCATGGACCACCATTAAACCCTAACTGGGTGGAAAAGCAAAAGAGGTGGGAAAAATTCATTGCAGAAAGGGAGTGGGAATACTTCCTAAGCAAGTAGACCGAACTATTCGGGATTTCTAAAAGCATCGGGTAGGCTATGGGGGGGTAGCTGGTCATATGTCTAGATAAAGTGGAGCGGATTCTAGTCTCCTAGAAGCAGATACCATTTACCAATAATGAGAAGTCGACAAAAAGAGAAATCATGAAGATAGTATCACACAACAGTATGTCGGACATTCAGAAAATAGAGAGGGAAGAGAGACAACAAAGGAGGGAAGAAATAAGAGAAATTGCCTTAGTGTTGCATAGAGGAAGCAGTCATAGGGCAACCAACTAGGAAAGAAATCCACCAGAGTCGGGTCCTGACCGACAAGAAGAAGGCGTGGAAGAAGAGGTGTTCCCTATGGAGGAAGAATTGTGGATAGAGCTGCCATAAGCTCTCCAATTAAGAGGTCCCCATAAAGGAACAACTCTCTCTCCATTGAATCTGCGTACTCGGATACAAACTATTGTTGAAGAGGACCTCTGACTAGGAGCTGGTGACTTTGGTATATGGATTCGACTAGATGATGAGACATACACTAGAAGACACCTCATTATCCATCGACCAGAAGAAGGAAATTGGGTTACCTTTCAAGCGATACCCTCCAACCAAAGTATCCACTTAATTTTACCGACACATGAAGGAGCACCCCCCCTGCCAAATACAGCTTTGGAGGACACAGAACATTCAGAACTGTGGATAGGTAACTGCAGTTGGACATCGACAAAAGAATTCAAAATCAACTGACTATCGGTCGAAGACGAAACAAAAAAAACAACCGACGAGAATGAGAGTTCCGTCAACCATAGTTCTGCAAAGACGAATAAGCCAATAACCCCACTAACCCCACCAACCCCACCCCCACCTCCACCACCACCACCTCCTGAAAGTAGCAATAGTGACTCCGACATGGGTCATGGGTCAGCACACATTCCTCTATATCAGGGGGATGAGGACCCCAGACGACACTGGTTCATCTGTGAGTCGACTTGGGAGGCTAACCAAGTTACAGATGAAGACAGACAGATGGCACAGTTTGTGAGTGCCTTGAGGAAAAGGGAATTAACTTGGTATATGACCTTTTCTGAAAGACAACCTCGAGCAACCAAAGCCAAGATCAAAGTGCAATTTCTATCATTTTTCAAAACTCCAGATGCAAAACATATGGCAGCGAAAAAACTAAAAAAAACATCACAGAAGACAGGAGAAACTATCCGCGACTATGATAAGTGATGGAAAGACCTTCTTAGCCAATCGGACTATGTTATAGATGAACAATTACTAATCCAATGGTTTCTTGCAGGTTTGTCTCAGAAAGTCCGCCGACACATAAGTCTGGAAATATTCAAGTCTTACAAAGATGCGCTTACAAAAGCTCTCCAAGTGGAAATGGATGAGGACATACCATCATACTCCACTGATCATAGATTAGAAGAACAGCTTGAGAGTGTACAGAAGTCTTTAAAGGAATTAAACCTCAAAAATCAGGATATCTGGTGCACAAAGTGTTCGACGGCTGGACATTCCAAAGACAACTGTCGACAGGAATACAGCCGACAAGACGTTCGATTCGTGTAGATGAAATTTTTTTGTGACATTTTCTAGGAGCATGGATATCACTTGACAAAAGATTTCCCGTTCAACATGAAGAATGGCAAAGCATCTTGGTGTGCCATCTGCGAAACTAAAAATCATAACACAGTCTACTGCCATTTGAACCTAAAGAACTGACAGAATTATCATGCAGTCTACCAAACCACTGCAGTTGCACAAAATAATGAGCAAAACAACTTACCAAACGATCAGAATAGTCAGAGATATGAAGGTCGAAGATACGAGCGCCGGTATGACAATCCACATGGAGGATACGGAGGATGAGGTCGATTCTCTAGAAATCGAGACAACTGACCACGTTGACCCATCCAATGCTTTACATGTTATAAGGAGGGACATCAGTATGCAGACTGTCCATATAAAGACAGAACTGACCTCAAATTTTGTACTCATTGTGGATTAGGGGATCACTCACTAAAGGATTGCCCTACCATGTTGGAAAAAATAAATACAAAGAAAAATGTTAATGTCTTGTCTTGTGTGCAAAAAAATGATGCAATAAACACACAAAAATTGCATATTGTAACCCGACAAGGGACAAAAATAGGAAGTGATAACCCAAGAATCAGCAAAATAAAAGCAAAAAATTTCTATCCTGATCCAATTAAAGAAAAAAAAACATACAAAGAAGCAACTAATGCATTCAAAGAATTTGCATGACAGGAACAAGCTAATGACAATCGACATAACACAATAAAATAATTAATACAGCTCATACAAAAAGACAACTCAGTATCTCAGTTCATCGACTTACTATATGAAATAAAACATAACAACTCCAAAAAACAAACAAAGAATATCTGCAGTTTAAATCAAAAAGACAAAGGTGATTCTGACCCACTTATTGACCTGGAAATCGAAGGGTACCATGTCTGACAAGTAGTGCTCGACTTTGGATCACAAGTAAATATCATGACTCGTGACACTTGGGAACAAATGGGTAGACCTCGACTATATGAATCAGGCATATACCTGAAAGTAGCTGACCAGGGCCTAATTGAACCTATTGGAGTCTGGAAAAATGTTGACACAACTATAAAAGGAATCTCAACCAAAGTCGACTTCGAAATCATTGACCCTAAGGAAGGATCCAGCTCCTTACCAGCGTTAATCGGTCGACCTTGGGGTCGAAATATGAAAGCATCGATATCCCTGGACAAAGAGAGAAAAAAATTAAAAGGAAATGGAAAAAAGGTCATTGTACCTATTCATCCATCCCAAGGAGAACCTTGGATTGAACCTATCGATGAAGAAGTCGACATCCGACAACTCTACCAGATTCAAAACAATGCAGATTATACAGAACCTGATATCTACGAAGAAATTCATTTAGGCAACCAAGACTTTGTTGGTTATAATTCAAACGTATAATTATATGATTGGGAGATTGAGAACTATGAAACACAAGCAAGAGGGTGTTGGACTATTCAAAAAGTGCAGAAAAATCCCACCCAACAATGCTTCATAGTGTCCATTGTCCCAAAAATATTTGAGAAGAAAATTAGGGAATACCCTACCTTACAACCTACCAATGTAAATACTACACAAATACCAAGATACAAGGAAAGAGAATCACCAGTCATGCATGTACAACAAGTTTCCAAAAATATTGGTGACCATGGCTGACTTCAAAGCCTAGTAGAAACTTTTATAGGACAAGCTTCTAGATGGTGGGATACCCATCAGACAAGACTGTAGACCTGGACATCAACTTCAACTTACTTTGTCGAAATGTTTGGAGGAAAGAAGTTAACCAAACAGACTCAGATACCTATATTCACTCAATGACAGAATCCAGAAGATCATATTAAGACATGTGAAAAAGAATGGAGAAAACTTGGATACAAGGATGAATGAGCATGGCCACACCTGTTCCCATCAACCCTCTCTGACTTACCCAACAAATGGCATAAAATGGAAGAAGCTATAGGTGGAACATTCTTATGGCATGAACTCAAAGAAAATTTCATTAAAGATTTCAACTTTATACCACAAAATGAAAACTTGGTCGAAACAGCAAAACAGATTAAAGAATTTATACAGCCGATAGAAAACAAACCCTTAAACGATAACTGACAGACAATTAAATGCAACAATATCCAAACCAAGACAAAACCACAGTCAACAAGACTACAGTTAGAAAATGAAAATATAGAAGGGAAAATCTTTAGATGGAAATCAAACCATGCCGAAATGACCAAACCTATTTGTACAGTCCATAAAGTGGAAACAACCGACAAATAGGATACTGACAGAATGACTGCAGCTGACTTCCCTGCCACATTCTCACAGTTTAAGGAAGGAAGTCGACCAATCAATGAAGCTAAAGCACCAGAATGGCTAGATGCTAAAGTCAAAACTAGGGAATTCGACATCTCAAATGATGATCGACCAAAAATGGCAAATATTGGTGACTACTGGAGTGAAGAGCATACCACAGAAATAGTGAACTTATTAAAAGAGTTCCAAGATGTATTTGCTAGAGATTATAAAGACCTCAAAGTCTTAGTCCACGAAATGGGAGAAATGAAGATTGACACTAAACCTGATGTTCGACCTGTGAAGAAAAGGCCATATAAGCTAGCTCACAAATACAAAGAGATAGTCAAAAAGGAAATTGATAACATGCTTGCAGCAGGAATCATCTATTCTATTGACCAATCAGAATGGGCAAGTCCAATGGTTGTACAACCTAAGAAACATGATCCGACCAAGCTAAGAATTTGTGTCAACTTCAGAGAACTAAATAAAGTGACATTGGCAGACCCATTTCCAACTCCATATGCAGATGAAATCTTAAATGCGGTTGCAGGACATGAATGCAACTCATTTACAGATGGATTCTCAGGTTATAACCAAGTGCCAATAGCTAAAGAAGACAAAAAAAAAACAACATTTGTATGTGACTTTGGCTCATTTGCTTACAAGGTTATGCCTTTTGGATTAAAAAATGCACCTGCAGTATTTTCTAGAATCGTTGTCAAAACATTTCAAGAATATATTTACAAGACCAACCATCAGACTTCATAGCCCATGAAGACCAAGCACATCATAATGACTACTAGGACAGACAGGAAGATTTTTGTACCTCCTGGTTTCTTCGGGACACAGAAACGTTTTGTTCATGGGGGAGATGTTGGAGGAGCAAGGTGATAAGTTGACTTGAATGATAGCCGACTTAGTCGATCAGCCGACTAAGTCAATTGGCCAACTAAACTAGAGATTAGGTCAGCCACCTAAGGTCATGTTGGTTCACCAAACCGACAGGTAGTTATTTTGTAACTATTTTGTAATCATATATATTAGGCCATTGAGCCAGATGAGAACTCGGTTCAGTTCTCTATGTTGTATGGACCCATTCAAGTTAATATAATATGTTAATTCACCTACTTGTTCTTATCTCTTGTCTCTATTATGTATGTATGTTTTGGTATGTATTATTGGTAACCTTATGTGATCTATGAGATTACAATAGTATCCTACAAATATTCCCTTCTTTCTAGAAGGATCCAATTTGGTTCTCTTCTCTTTCGGAATATGTACATATACTAGGAATCCAAATATCTTGAGATGGCTTACTTCAGGTTTCTTTCTGAGATACATTTCTTCAGGAGTCTTGAATCCAAGAGGACTGTGAGATAATCTATTTTACACATATACAGTTGTTCTTGATGCTTCATCCCATAGGTGCATAGGGAGGTCTTGGTCATGAATCATGGTCTTTACTACTTCCATGATAGTTCTATCCTTTCTTTCTGCGACACCATTTGGTTGGGGATTATAGGGAGTGGTTAGTTCCCTCTTGATTCTTGCCTCCTTATAGAATGCTTCAAATTACTTTAAAGTGTATTCTCCACCATTATCTTATCTTTGTGTATTGATTCTCTTTTCTGAGTGGTTCTTTGTCAAGGATTTGAATTCCTTGAATTTGTCGAACACTTCACTCTTATTCTTCAAGAATTATATCCAAGTATTTCTTGAATAGTGGTCAATAAATGTGACATAGTACTCATATCCACTCAAGGATATGGAGGGAATAGGACCACATACATCATAATGGATTAGTTCCAACGTACCTTTGGTATGTGTTTCACTTTTTGGAAAGGGATTCTTAATGTTCTTTCCCTTTGCACACCCCTTGTAGGTTCCCTCATGTTCGATCTTCAAATATAGTAACCATGTTACCACCTTTCTCACATATGGAAATGCTTTGTAGTTGATGTGATCAAGTCTCCTATGCCACAGTTCACTTGAGCTAGTAGTCTCATGGATGAGGGTTGTCTCTGGATGTCCTTTGATTTTTTACAATCCTCCTTCTTCTTCACCAATGACTACAACATCTTCAAGTGTCTTTCCTTTAGACCACATAAGTACTTGTCCATCTATAAAAGCAACTCTATATCCTTTCTTGTCTAGAGCTGAGATGGAAAGTAGGTTCTTTTTCAAACCTAGTACAAGCAATACTTCCTTCATCTTCATGGAAGTCCTAGAATCAAGCTTGTAGCTTGATTCACCAATACCTTTTATGGGATATTAATAGTCATCTCCCAATTATGCCTTCTGGGGAGAGTTCTTCTCTTCAAGTCTTGACAAACTTGTCTTCTTCCCTATCATGTGCTTCGAGGCACCACTATCAATAATCCATGTGTCTTTTCCAGGTGTTACAAACCCAGAGAGTGCAGAGAATAACATATATTCTTTTATATATTCACCTCTAGTTTTATTTTGAGGTATTTCTTCATCCTCATCTTAAGCTAGATGAGCATGATGTATTTTGTTGTTGTTGTTGTTCTTTGGTGATGGAAATTCTCTAGAAATATGTCCTATCTTATTACAGTTGTAGCATTGATGCTTTGAGTAATCCTTCTTCTTCTTCTGGAATTTCTTCTTTGAAGGCTTATGATTACTCTTCTTAAATTTTGATTGTTTTCTTCCTTTAGTATGGGTAGATAGAGCCTGATCATATTCTCTAAGGAGAGATTCTCTATTGGCTACTCTAGCTTCTTCTTGTATGCAATCTTCCCATACTATGTCAAACTTCATACTTTCTTTTCTGGCACACAGAGTCTAAATGAATGAGTCCCAAGGTCTAGTGAGACCATTGAGAGCAGTCATAACTAGTTCATCTCATCAAGAGTGTATCCAATAGCACTTAGTTTGTCTTTGAACTGGGATACCCTTGTTAAGTAATCTTAAATAGATTCTCCTTTGCTCATCTTGGTGCCCTTCAGTTGAGCTCTCAGATTTATCTTTCTAGTTATATTCCTTCCCTCATACATTCTGGAAAGTGCATCATACATTTGTTTAGGTGTCTTCTTAGATGACACTTGAGGGATCAAGTGATCCTTGATAGAATTATCAATGATCCTCATTGCATTGATTAGGTATTTTTCATGCTTCTCCTTAGCTTCATCTTCTTTAGGTTCTGCAATATCATCCTTTATGTACTTCTCAAGGTCATTCTCTTTCAGAATGAGACCAATACTATACTTCCAATCTAGGAAGTTTTCTAGGCCTTCCAATTTGTCCTCAAGCTTAGTGCTTGGGGCCATCTTGTCCAGTAGGTCACTAAAAAATGAAATTTATCAAAATAGGAGGTTGACCTTACCAGTAGATGCACTTGAGGGAGGCAAGTTGGTTGATCCAACTACTTTCTGGAGATCCCAAATCTTCAGTCTTCAAATCCTACTTACGAGGTTGCAGCACTGCAGAAATTATGGTTTCTGTTTCACTACAGTTTTATGGTTCACTGCCAAACTAGGGTTTGTATTTCCCAGAGATCCAAGCACCCAAAAAATTTGATCTAGGGCTCAATAGATGTTCTCTAAGGAGGTGAAACGTTCTATCCAAGCATATCTTCAAAGCTCCAACTTTTTTAGAAACCCTAATTTCTTCCGGAGAGGGAGGAGAGAGAATTTCACCTTGTGAAAGTTGCTCTAATTAGGTTAGCTCTGATGCCATGTTAAGATTTCATATGCTAGAATAGATTCATTAGTATTCAATTCAAATATCTTAGTAGTAGCATATCTAGAATAACTGATAAAAACACAATCACAAGATAGACACAATATTTATCTTGGGAAACCCTCAAGGGGAAGAAAACCCAACAAAACTTCCTCTATATAAGATGTATAAAAGACAACCCAAAAAATAGGTGTTCTCCTCCTTTTGTTTTTTCTCTCTCTCTCTCCTATGTTCTACTCAAGTCTGTGAGTCTATGTTCAAATAAGAACCAGAACTCCTCTATTTATACACAATGAGTCAACTAACTTTTACCCTCGACAAGTCGGCCCCACTAAAATGTCTGGGCAGACTTCACCTAGGAATTAGACTCAAAATAGTATATTATATTATTTATTAGGGTGCTAAATACCCAACACACAATGGAGGATTTACCTCATGACTCTATGATGACCAAATACAATAGTAACACCCCGTCGGAGGAATAATAACACTCCCTTTGGTTACATTAGTAAAATGCATTTAGAATATACATTGAAGTTACAATATTTCAACAAGAAGGACTTCACACTTATGCATACTTTAAGGTGATCAACATTTTTGATGATATGAATCTCTATCCTAGGCTTTTGGGGATTGACTGGGCCATTGATAACCAAAATATCATCAATTTCAAGAAAAGGATACAAACGTTTGAAAATGAAGAACTGAGGGTGGTTGCATAGCTTGATCCTCTAAAAGGGCAGAGGTATGTCGAGCGAGTGAATAGTGAAGGGAAAGGTGGATAATTGGACCACATATATAACATTACTTCTACAATGGATGAGTATGTGAATCCAATGGCCGATGGAAAACTCAGTTGGAAAAGTGTAAGCTCCTGCACATCGGATTCTGGAGAAGCTTTGGAAAAATGGCATGACCAATTACATGAAGTGTCAATGAGAATATGCATAATGATTACAAAATTCATTTGGTGAGTAGGTATCGAGATATGTGATCTACCTGCCTATGAGGGCTTGCCTAACCTAGAATATTTTCTGACAGAATTTGAATAAAAAGTAAAAAAAACCCCAACGACTGTACTATTTGGACTTTGTATTGAAGGCCACACCTGCTAGATGTTGGGTCACACATAAATAATCTATCTCAGAGTGGACCCAATGCCAAATATTGATGGAAGTCCAATTTGGAGAGAAGGTGATATACAATGGCCAGAAATATACAAGACTAACTAGTCCTATCAATCACATTGAACATTGTCGTGTGACCTAGGAGGCATGCCCACGATAGGAATGGGTCCATTAGTTTGTACACACATTAGATATGATACCAAGGAATTGGTATACATCGATAGAGTTGAGACTAGGAACAGTAGAATGGGAAGATTTAGTATCAATTTTAACCCAAACGTTTGAATTTGTTGATGTTCATCCATCAATTGATGCTTCTCTACAAGTAATTAAGAGTAAGATATTCAAAGATATTCCTGTATAAATGACAAATTTTAATCAAAGCAGCATGACAATCTAGCACTAGATGGAGTGTTATAATGTAATAGGAGAACTAAATGATCATGATCCCTATGAAATAAACATTCCTGATTATGAAGGCACTTGCATAGTGGAACGATCGGGTCTGTCGAGTGACAAGTTTCTGAATCTGTTGAAAGTAAATAAAGTAAACAATGGTCTCCAGAGACTCCAAAGTTTGCCAATATTGGATATTACTGAGATGATAAAACTGTTGGAAAATTACAGACTTGCTACATGTGTTTCAAGATCTCTTCCCCACTAAGTTTTCTGAAATGAAAGGCATTGTAAAATATCTTGGAGAAATGAATTTTCCATTGAATCTTGATGCAAAACCTTGTAACGTCCCCGACCCTCCGACTGGCGAAGAGGACGCTACCATGGCATTAACCATCCGGGCACCCAACCCCATGAACAAGTATGTACATAAAATGCTAAACAAAATGCTTTGAACTAAAACATGCATACATGAATATTTATCATACAGTGGAAGAAAACATACGTTCATACAAGCATTCAACATGTTCATTATATTCATTAACAATAATATGATTGCAGAAGTAACATAGACAAGATTACTTATCTTATGAAGAACTCGTTCCGCAACCAGCTACGTCGCTGCAACATTCCACCCAACCATAGGCTAGCATGCTCCTTAATCTCTCAGCAACACTGCCACCCCCTAGCTGGGCATGATTCCCCAAGGAATAAGGAACAAGCAGGCTTACACATAGCCAAGGATACACAAAACATATCCAAGACAACATAGTTGGGTTTATCAGGCCATCAACAAGACAGCCAAGCCAACATGGTCAAGTTTATCAGGCCATCAAGGAGCTGGGAAAGGCTAAATGCTAAGCTGGTGAGCCCATTACAGAGCTAGGAACACCTACACCAGAACTAACCTAACTTCTAAGACACCCACACACACCCAACACAAGGAATCAGTCCCTTCTCTGCTACACAGTCCCTCAGGCCCTGACTTCCCTTCCAGTGTTATTCATGGGTTGTGGAGAAGAAAGCCAACCCTCTACCTGTGTCTGTGTGGTTTCCAAACACACCAGTTTTATCAAGCAAACCAAGCCCTCATCCCTACTCCAACACAGTCCGAAGACCAACCACTGCATACACGCAGTCACACAAGCAATTCACAGCTTGGGTAGGGAAAACAATTTGTCAAAACCCCAAAAATTTTGAAAAATTTAAAATTTTTTAAAATAGCATATAACCTCATTAAATGCAGTCATTATCTGTTTGATTAGTTTTATGTTACTAGAATTGTAACTGAATGATCTTTTGATTATACTTAACTTTTAAAGAGTAATTTTTTTTCAGTTACTGATTGTTTTTCTGTTTGCGACACAAGGTGGGTTTGTCATGAAGGACTGGGCTTACTTAGCTTTCGAGCTAATGCAGCAGTTTTCTTCTATTACAGGTATATAGGTAAGATGTACGGGTCGCTGTTAACAAGTCTCAGAAGTTTACAATACGATTTGTTGTATATAAATTATTTAGTAAAAGTACATACATGCTAGACAGAATTACCATGCTTCTAAAGGTACAACTTTTACTAAGTTTCCTTTGAGACTTAATGCTAGAGAATTGAATTCTACACATAGAGATGGTGGTTAACTTTTCTATACAGAAAAATATAGGGTTTAACAACTCTACAGAGTATGAAACCATTAAATGTTCATACTGAAGGTAAGTGTAAGAATGTAATAATTATTTCTTTACTTAACAGCTAGCATGGTAGAAAATCACAACATCAAAGGTTTACTTCTATTTTTCATAGTTACTGTAACATACCATGTTTAGATTGCATCATATTCAGATTTTCAACTGCAGTTGTAAATGATAAGATATTACAAGTATCGATCTATACTTTTCTTACTTTAAGCATTTACAAGTTTATTGTTTGATACAAGTCTTCCCTTAATAAATTAAGGGTTTTACACTGCTTTGAAATACTACTCTATTTCCAACATCGACATTTGGATAGAAATCAAAACACCTTTTGAATTTGTCCTAGACTTATCATATTTAACCCCTTTATGAGTTTTTAAGACTATACTATCAAACAATAAGGTTAATATATCCAAGTTGCCTATCATATAATAACTCATAAAATCCTTGATAAATTTTTGAGCTTAGAAAGTGACAAAAGTCTAATTGTCACCACAAGGATTCTAAGACTATTAAAAAGGTTACTAATCGATTAACAAGTAGCAATGATAAGGACTAGAGTAAACCAGAATCAAATTGATGGGTAACATAACTTAATTACCACTAATTATAGACTTTAAAGAAATATTATGTCTCTTACCTTCACTTGAGACTAAGGCAATTGGAAATATAGTGGTAAGTTTTTAAACAACCACGACTTAACATTATTCCAATGCTCTTATAACTTCTTATAATTAAAACAATTCTCCATACCTATATATACGAGACTAATAAGGAGCAATATCTATAATACCATTTTTTATGAGCATTAAACTAATGTTATATGGTTGAAATCGTATCGCAGGGATACTACGTTATAACGAACCTTACGGGATCTCCACGCGATGATTTGGTTGTAAAATAGTCAAAGGAGATATGGTCGTGGAACTTTAGAATTTTACCCACCGCATGTAAAGTATTAAAGTACTACGTGGTCTCTTTTCAGCCATGCATTGGCGTTATAAAACTGTTGACTCAACCCTACTCGTCATTTCTCCTTTTCCTTTGGCCTTTGGCCTTTGGCCGCTCTGCAAACCCTCCCGGTCTGTTTTGCTGTTGCGTTGTCTCCTATCGGTCCTCCTGCTGCTCCAGCTTTTCATGAGCTCAGCTACTGCACTGAGTGGGGAGGTTATGGTGTTGAAAAACTTGTTGTTTGTCTCTGAAATACCTCCGTTGTTTAGCTTGGCTCTGGTCTATGACAGTCCTTACCTTTCTCCGTTCCCATGAGAGTGATTCTTCCTTTAGTGTAATGTGGCTTATGTTGTCTACAGGATGTGTGTTATTTGCTAGGAAGAAGATTGCAGCTGTAGGGTTTTACCCTGTCCATCGATTAGCTGGGGTTTCTTTTGCTGTCAATGGTTGAGAGTGTTATCAACGTCGTTCCTTTGCCATCGATTGGCAGGTTCCTTGCTCAAGCTGGTCGCGGCATCACTGTGTGGGAATTTCCACTGCTAAGGTATCCAAATATATTTGTTTTCTTTAATGTCGAAGCTAACATTATTGTTAATACATTTCTTTTGCATTTAATAAAATCACTAACAGTCGGGTGTGTAATGGTTTTGTAGATCTACCTGCTGCTTTTCTCTGCCTACAAACGGAATGAGGGTTATGTCATTACGGGCCACGGTAAGCCCTGGTCTCTCCATGGCTTGTCCACTTTGTGTGAATCCTTAAAGGATTGTGATGGGTTGGTCGTTGCGGCCCTTTTTGAGCTTCATGGCTTTTGGTTGTTTGTTTTGATGTTATGCATCGGGGGTTTATACCCTAGCTCTCAAGCAGAGCTCTCCGGCTTCGACCGTGAGTGTAAAATATTGTTTGTAATTATTATTGTGTTTATAATAACTGAACAGGCTATAAGCCTCCGTGTATAATTGATTAATACGGCCATGGATTGATGAGCAAGACTGGGTTCCATCAGTTCATTATTTAAGTATTATTTTGACTAGTTAGGGTTTTTACCCTTAGTTAATACGTACGTTTCAGAAAACTGTTTGCTGTTAAACAATTTTTCATTTACTTATATTAATGAGAAAGCAAAGGTTAATTTATAAACAGCTATAAGTAAAATGCTGTTAACTACACTGTTCACTGTTTACCTTGTATAAATTTGATTCTTATAGGGTTTAACCCTAATCGATAGTGAAAGAAGTAACTCCATTATTTCTTTTATTTTTCCTTATATATATTCCTATTAAGTTCAGAAAGTTTTTCTAATAATATTTAGGGTTACTATCTATATTTATAATCAGTAAATAAGCTCGATTAAGAGCAATTTGCAAATCTGTTGTTAATTTCATGCACAAAATGTATCAAGTTTAATTACTGTTTAAAAAGTATTTTTCATTAGGGTTTCTGTATCAGGTTTATAATTTGACCTCCTTATGAATACGGAAATGTATTTATTGCTGCACAGTTATACCTTTATAAGAAGTAAGATTAAGAACTGTCAATTACTTGCAGCTCAGACAGTATGATTAATTCTGGAAGATATTTATAGTAATAAGAATCCTACTTTAAATTAATAGCAAAATAAAATAAAATACCTTACTACTACTATAATGAATATATTGGCTTTCTAACATTTCTGTAGCTTTTATATTAATACCTTAGCTTATTTTATAATATTTTGGAAATAGTATTTATTATTTGATTCTTCTGTAATTTATACTATACTATCTACATTCTGCTGTAATTAGTTTATTTTCTTAGTTATAATGTTTACTTATAAATATTCAGCTTTTTAATTAACTCTATCCAGAATTTACTTTGTAAGTACAAATATTAACATTTATTCATATTCTGAATAGAAGAATAATAGCTCTGTAACTTGTTCGAACTTAGTCTTAATAAAAGAAGGAAAAATAATAAAATGGAAAACATTACAAACATTCATAACCTCCGGTCCAGAATAGTTGATAGTAGTATCTAAATGTTATATAACTAGTTCTTACTTTGAGTTTAATTTTAGAAATGAAGTTATCCAAATACAAGGAAAGGAACTATATAGTAAAATAGTATGAATTCTAGTCTAACTTCTACTATCTATCCTTTACAGTAGAATTTACTGGAAACAAAAATACAGTACTAGGAAGTAGTTTGAAAATCTAAACTTATACCACAGTCAAATAAATATCTTTTCTAGAAATAGTTAAAGAGAACTATCAAACTCATCAAGTTATCCTTATTTAAACGTCACCCCTGTGCTGGAGTACTATCTGGTAAAACCCATATGTGGAAAAACACAGAGGGTTTTTTTCATTCATCAACAGTTTCTAATATTTCCATCTAAGAACATTTACATTACTAACCAGTAAAGCTTTATTAAGTAAACATTCAAGCATTCACAGTTACTAAAAATATAAACAGTCAAGTGTTAGAACCTGTTTGAAACTGTGGTCAACAACAGCAATGGGACTCCGTTCCTACCTACCAACTCCTGGAGAGTGCTCAGACAGCGACTCCTCATGACCCCTGAGCTTGCTCTGGTCTCCCTAGCTGGAACTAGGTGCAGTAAAATCAGATACCCCTCTTCAAACTCAGTATTAACTCAGAACTTATCAGGAAGTTCTCCCAGCTAAAAATCTGTAATAAACCAAGTTACTGCAGCAATCCTTTCACACAACTTCCTTATTGTTTTCCCTCTTTCCTCAATGAATTTCCTGAATAACATTCACCTGAATGAATTCTCTCTGGAAAATATCTGAGCAGCCTCAGCTCTCTTCATTGAGTACTTTTAAAAGATTGCCTAGGTCTTTTTTGGGTTAACTGTCATTTAATGAGACACCTGCTCTGATCCCACTTTCTTGGGGGATCATGACCCCAAATGTAGGGAAGTTGCCACCTGCAACTTAGGAAGTGTTTGAGGATGTTGCCACTTGTCTTTTGCCTTCCACCTAGTTTCATCCACCAGTTTGACCAGTAACCTCTTTTTAAAAGCTCTCCCATGCTGTTGTCTCCACAATTTATTTATTAATAATAAAAATATTCTGAATTACATTCCAATTCTATTGACTCTGCTGAGTCATCAATTCCTACTTAGCATTAAATTTAACATAATGTCTTAGGAATATAATTAAAACAATTTACATAATTTTACAAAATTGGGGTATGTGACACAATTCCTGAGTCATTCTTGGCCCTATCGTGGCCAAAATGACTCCCCAAAACAATCCACAGCAGCCCCCCAAAATGTAACAGAAAACACAGCCAATAAACATGGGGAGAACAATAGTCCATTCTCAACCATGAAACCACTGGGAACGATTACACAGTCCGAACTTGGAAGAGAGAAACCAGGTTCTCGCTGAGCAGGGGAAAAACATATACATAAGCCACAAATCGGTAAGAAAAACTTACACATAGTCCCTAAGCATAAAAATGGCTCTACATAGGAAAAATCGTGGGTGATAGTGACCGAACGGCTCCCAGCTTGCTGCGTGAGTAACAACACAGAACCCAGTGCATGAGAGAATATTCACACCAAATCCCAAATATGGATTGAAACACACTCGATTCCTCTATGTGGAAAATGTGAATGACAGTGGAGACAGCTCCTCTCTCCTGGCTGCGTGAGACCAGAACAGGAAAGAAGCCTGTGCGTGGGAACAATCAAACTACCACCCCTACGTGAGGATGAACAGACAAGGGAAAGAGTGGCATAGTGGAGAGGATGGAATGAGGGCGTAGTCATTCTCCTGCCCATTATGAGGTTCAATCCGCTAGTGGAGTGTGCATGTGGGCAAGGACTGACAGTCCTGCCACACTCCACTCCCAACCATAACTGCCCCAACTAACAGCAGCTATTTTCAATGGTGGTAGTTGGGTAAGACAAGGGAAGGTGACACATGGATTTTTCCCCCATTATCCAAGGTTTGACATCCCCCACCCTTTTCCTTGTGAGAATCATGCCCCTTCTCAACTTAGTTTCCGCGAACATAGTTGGTTGGGTTATTTAATTAAAGATGCATATTTACATGATGTTGAAACTTATATGTTTCGTATATCACGATATACCATCGGCAACGTTTTCAATTGCCGAACATAACACAGACAAATCGATGGTGGGGATTTTTCCTTTAGCTCTGCACCATGATTAATTACAATATATACATCATGTACATTTAATGTA
>LPNX010741794.1:0-29208 GCA_001517045.1 Pseudotsuga menziesii | reverse complement strand
GAGCAAACCATATTCATTATGGTTCTATTCATTCTTTCTGCTACACCGTTTTGTTGAGGATTGTAGGGAACTGTAGTCTGATGTGCAATTCCATGTTGGTGAATATTATTTTCAAAAGCATTTGAAGTGTATTCTTTTCCATTATCAATACGAAGTGTACCAATTTTTGATTGTGCTTGTTTTTCAATCAATGCATGAAAGTCTTTGAATGTTTGAAATGCTTCTGACTTTGTCTTTAAACAATAAGTCTAGCACATTCGTGAGTAGTCATCAACAAATGTCATAAAATACTTATTCCCATTTGCTGAAGGAGTTGGCATTGGGCCACACAAATTAGAATGTACTAACTCTAATTTCCTACTTGCTCTGAAATTAGATTCATGGAATGGCAGCTTACTATGTTTCCCTAAAATACATGCATCACATTTATTCTTCTCTTTAGGAATGGTGGGCAAGCCAAATACACCATTCTTTCTCAACAAACGAAGACTGTTATAATTTAGATGACCAAATCTTGCATGCCACAATGAGCTAGATGACATATTACCTTCTCCATGCTGAGAGAGGTAGCCATAGTTCTGAAATATTGCGGATGAACCCTTGAGCTTCAGCAGCTTTCCATCTTCGTATCCAGTCATGATGACTTGGTTGTCAGAGGACTTTCTTATTTCAATGATTCCATCAAACATGTAGATGGAATGGCCTTGCTGTCGAATCTCCACCAAGGACAGCAGGCTTCTCTACAACTCTGGAAGATAGAGAACGTTCTTCAACAAGAAATCAGGGAATCCAGGCATCTTCAGTCGAATGGTGCCCATTCCCTTTGGTTTAATACTTGAGTTATCTGCAAAGTAAACTATGCCATCTATTGTTTCATTCAGTTCTTCAAAACAGTCTTTTTTAAATGTCATGTGTGATGTTGCACCAGTATCAAGCAGCCAACAATCTTTGTAAGATGAAAGAGAAGTCATTTCATTAAATCCAAGATTACAATGTGCAACAATACAAGAATCGGAAAATTTACTAGCATCTTGGTCATCTTTCTTCTGGTTATGCTTGTCTTTGATGGAGTCCCATGAAGCCCAACACTGATCTGATGTGTGCCCAGTCTTTCCGTAACGCTTGCACTTTGATCTTTTTTTGGAGTTGTTTCTGCCCCCTCTATATCTCTTGCTGCAATCTCCCTTGGAAGGGTCTTTGAACCGATTCTTTGTTTTCTGAACAAATTCAAGGGATTCTTCGATAGGCTCTCTTGATTTCTTGATCTTTCTAGACCATTTTGGATATGTTTCCTTGCCAGTGAGGACATCACCAACAATAGATGCTATATATTGCCTTTTTACAACTGTTAATGTAATGAACTTAATATGACAAAGATAATGAGATAATAGAGAAAAATAAAAACCTTGCAGGTCTACAGTCTCTGCCAAGGTGAATACAATGCAAGTTTATAGCATACACAGCCAGTCTTAAAGTGGATGTTTGCAGCAATATTTAGATTCGGCCTCCATGCACTTCACAAGCAGTCTTGAGGGAGAGCACCAGCTCGATTACAATATTCAGGTGGATATGAGCAGCTTCAGGAAAATGGAAGTAATTTACAACAAACACCAACAGTATTCTGTTGTATCTATCACTCTTCAATGCAAAAGATTAGGGCAAAAATTAGGGTTTTTTTATTTTAATGAACAAAAACATTTTACCTCCATGCTCATAGCTCAAATTGTAGCATAGTGAATGTATTCAATGCTCACAATATATCAGCACTATATGTCAGTCAGTATATCAGCATATATCAGTCACAAAGAATACAATGGCGTAGTTATTGCAAAAAAATAGCAGAGATATATCAACTCATTATCTCCATGTGTATTCCCAAAACGCATTCTCCAACGCAATAAATATGATCATTCTGAGTATCCTTCAACACAGAATGAGTATCAATTTTTCAGCATCAACAATCTTACTCTCAACACCACGCAGCTGTCTTCAATATCCACGCACTAAGTTTTTCACAAGAGTGCCTTCACGCAGGACATTCAGTCTTCAGCAATCACAGGTCGCAACTTAGCACATTTAGCTCCACACAGCACATTCAGTCTTCAGTATATATAACTTGAGCCCATACGTAGCATATATTATTGGAATATAAATCCAAAACTCACACAGCATATATTATTTCAATATATACTCAGCTTCAAAACTCAATGATATTCCAAAAAAAATTAGGGTTTTTCTTTCCACCACGCTATTTCAGCGTTCAGTCCTCTCACTATATCGCACCAGATAAGTCAAATTCACAGAGGGTATTGTGAACAAACTACTAGAAGTAGTGGTTATACTCTGAATTCTGAGATGCTGAATAATATGAATATGCAGTCCATGGAATGGGGGCCTCAGTTTGAGGCTAAGGTAAGGAATAACGCTGAAGCAACAATGACAGGCAAGCCAACAAAGAAATAGTGACCTAGACAATAGCTATTGGTCTAAGAATGAGGAATATAACCATCAAATTCACATAGATAACCATGCGTAACCTCCCAAAAACCAGATAAGGCGAATTTAAGCTTAGAATATTGTTCAGTGCGTGGCTCTTGCTCGCAGCAGTATACCAGGGAAACAAGCTGTCGAGCCCCACCTTTTCCAGCACGCTCCTCTACAATCTGGTCATGGACGTTTTAGAGCTTCAAAACATGGGTTGCAGTTCACAAAATATGAGAGGAATGGGTCGCAGCTCTTACTGCATGAGTCGCAGCTCACAAAATATGAAAGTATCATAACATGGGTCGCAGCTCTCACAACGTGGGTCGCATTTCACTAGTCTTTAATCTTCAACAGTCTCTTCTCCACGCAGCATAACAACACGGGCTCTTCACGCAGCATACGACGTCTTCAATATCAGAGAAATAATACCAATATCACATATATCAGTCATCAAGATACCAATATCAATCTGATATCTCAGTATTCATAATGCTAGTATTGTTTCTCAACATAGTCTCACTGCAGCCTCAAACTCAACATGCAAGAGGAGGAGGGCGATTCATTCAACTAAGAAATTAGGGTTAGGCTAATTCAAAAATTTTAGCAGAGAATAAACACAGGAAGATGGAGGAGTAACGCATACACTACATGCGACTCGACTGGCAGACTGATGGAGCAGTCTGGCAATGGACTGGCAAGCAGAATGCCAGGAATGGGCAGACTGGCAACAGGCAGTAGTTATGGCAGCACTCTGATACCACTTGTTAGGTATAACTCTCGATTCAATTATATTCATGGCTGAAACATTTATTTATACATTACAATGTGGTGGTTGAGAACCAGCCTTTTCACCTTCCTATCTATTCATATTCCTATTTATTATTTATTTACAATAATCCGGACGGATTATTCTAACACTAATAAAGAGGGAAACATTCTGCATTTTCATGGACACTTGCTCCTAAAACTTGGGGATGATTTTACCTCACGTGGTTTGATGTTAAAGACTGTAATATATCAGTTCTTTGGGTGTTTCTCACATGGTTCGAATTCTCAAGCACCTTTACTCTCTCATCATTTTATTTCTGTTTCTCTACATGGGTCTATTTTTCATCCAGCAACTGTCTATATTTATGATTTAGTTGAGCATATTCTTCTTCTTCCAAAGAGGAAGATTCATCCAAACATAATCATTCAGTTTGGATTCAGAGGTTCACATGCATAGATTTAGGATGTTGCTACACAGAAGAACCAGAATACTGCTTTGTTGTTGCATAGTGCTGCAAATTGAAGCAAAAGATTTTGCAAGTTTTTAACTTGTATTTCATGATTCCCACTTATCTTGAGGGGGGGGGTTCCCATGAGGTTTTCCCCTATTTCCTCGATTTATTAAGCAGCATTTTTTATCTTTTAAATTGTATATGGGTTAATTTTGTCCTTTTTTCCAGGTCCCACAGTTTTCCAAGTTAGGATTTAGGGGGGTGTTAGGATTTATAATCCTCCCTTAACCATATTGTCTATTAGATTATTATTTTCCTAACTTAGGAGTATTTTATTATTATTGGGTCCACTAGTACCATTGGATCCACTTGGACTAATGGGGCCACATGTACCAGTTACTAGAGTGTGGGAAACATCGATAGAGGCTAACTTCCATTGTATGCACTTGCATGCATCAGTTTATGCACCTCCTAGGCCATTCCCTACATTTTAGGAGCCACTGGGAGTCCCGATACCAACCTCCTTTAGTCAGTGGGAGTTGGAACTAGTTAAGCTTAGTTATTTTCCAGTTACTTTCAGTTAGATCACAACTAGCTTAGTTAGAACCAATTAGACATGATTGCATGTGGATAAGCAACTTTTCCTCACCTACCACTTCAGTTAGACTGAGTTAACTGATTATAATTGATTGTGTGACTTGATTAGACATCTAGAGTTAACCACATAGACTCCGATAGTGATTGAGACATCCTTAGTTAGATAGTCAGTCAGATATAGTCACATCCAGTTGGGAGATTCAAATTCTTCCCTAATGATTTGAATTATTTTCCTATGTAACTATATTGTAACACCAAATATTGTAATAAAGATAATATTGTAATTCCCTGAGAAATACTTGTTTGTTTCCTGTGAGATTTTATTTGTTCAGTTTGTATAATTCATTCCTATTCACTGCATCAATAATTTGTACTCATTGCTTGATGATATAAATGGAACACCAATTCTAACAAAGTGTGTATTTGCGTCAACCTAAGGAAGATGAATGATTCCTTCCTGCACTACCCGTTTCTGACCTCGTTTATAGATGAGGTATTAGAGAGTGTAGAGGGTCAATAATTCTATTTTCTCATTAATGGATTCTTTGGTTACCATCAGATCAGAATTCCAAAGGAGGATAGACACAAAAAAACCTTTGCGACAGAGTGGGGATGTTTTCAGTATACATTGATGCCCTTTGGACTCAAGAATGCTCCTGCTATCTTTTCTAGGATTGTTGTGGTTGCTTTCAGATATTTTATTCATAAGTTTTTTGAAGTCTATTTTGATGACTAGATGGTATTTGGGCTCATAAAAGATCATATTGAGATCTTCAGAATGATTTTGGAATGATGTCGACAGTATCAGATTTCTTTGAATCTAAATAAGTGTATTTTTTGTGCCCCTTTTGGAATTATGTTGGGTAATGTAGTTTGTTGCGATGGAATCCTGGTGGTTCCTGCTAAAATTGCGATCATCGTTGACCTACCACCACCCGCGACAGTAGAGAAACTAAGAACAAATTTGGGACATATAGGGTACTATCAAAAATTTATCAGAGGAAATACACAGGTGACTACGTCTATGGATAAATTAT
This sequence comes from Pseudotsuga menziesii, assembly GCA_001517045.1. Lineage (NCBI taxonomy): Eukaryota > Viridiplantae > Streptophyta > Pinopsida > Pinales > Pinaceae > Pseudotsuga > Pseudotsuga menziesii. The sequence continues at coordinate 23,870 of LPNX010741794.1, read as the reverse complement.
TGAAGAAGGATGTGAAATTTTAGTGGACTAAACAATGCCAAGAGAGTCTGGATGTCTTGAAGAATAACATGGTCACAATGCCCATATTATTTTGTCCAAAGTGGAAGAAAGAGTTTCATGTACATGTCGATGTGTCGTCTATCACACTCAGCATTGTACTAGCACTGGTTGGAAAAGGTTCTATTGGTCATCCTATTTCCTTTTATAGCATAAAATTATCAACAGTAGAGAAGAACTATACCAGGACCGAAAGAGAAGGCTTAGCGATGGTACATGCACTTCATAAGTTTCGACACTATTTACTCGGTGGACAATTCAAGATGTACACAGATCATTCTCCATTGAAATATATGGTCAATAAGCCAGTGTTGGGGGGGAGGAGATCTATCCATGGATTCTCCTTTTCCAGGAATTTGAATTTGAGATTATTGTTAAACAGGGTGACTAAATTCAAGACCAGACCATCTGTCGAGGCTAAAAAGTGGAGAAGAACCTGGTAATCTTGGCGATAGCCTTCCCAATGCACAATTATTTTCTAACACGATGTTTGATTATCATTACAGACATATTATACAATTCTATAGTACTAGATGTGCACCAACTGGATTCACTATAGCGCAGAAGAAATAATTAGTTGTTAGACATGCAGATTTCCAGTTGATTGCTCAACAATTGTACAAAATGGTACCTGACGAAATTCTTCATTGTAGTGTATTGGAACATGAATAACCAATGATATTAAACAAAGCACATGTCAGTGTCGCAGGAGGTAGTTATGCTAGGAAAACTACAGTATGGAAGATATTACAAGCAGGAATGTGGTGGCCTACTTTGCATCTGAATGCTCGAGATTATTGTCGCAGCTGTGATATCTGCTAGAAAACTAGAAATTCATTGCGACGATATGAAATGTCACTAGTACCACAGATAAATTTATAGGCATTTGAAAAATGGGTTGTTTATTTTTTCAGACTTATTAATCCAGCAGGGAAAAGAACAAGTGCACAATACATTATCACTACAATAGATTACTTGACTAGATGGGGTGAAGCAGCGCTAGTAAGAGATTGTACTGTTGCAACTGCTGCCATATTTTTTGTTTTATAATGTAGTGACCCAATTTGGATGCCCAAATATTTTGATAAGTGATCAAGGCACAAACTTTTTGAATCATTTGATTGACATATTAATCAAATAATTCCATATTCATCACCGAAAGACGACACTGTATCATCCACAAGCGACTAGCTCTATCGAGGCTTTCAATAAGATTCTGGAGAATGCATTGACAAACATCTATAATGTTCAAGGAAATGTGGGATCAGAAAATATATGCAACATTATGGGCATATCACATCACCTGTAAAAAATTGACAGGACAAACTCCATTTCGACTAGTTTATGGACAAGAGGTTTTCATGCTGATGGAATATATTGAACCGAGTCTAAGGATAGTTTTGATTACTGAAATGACTGATGTTTGCATTGTGGAGGAAAGATTGTTACAGCCAGTATAGTTATAAGAAGAATGATCTGTTGTAGGATATCATCAAAATTTCAAGAAGGTGCAAAAAAAACCTTGGCACAAGCAACATATCAACAATAAGCAATTTCACATTGGATATCTTGCTCTCATGTACGATAGTAAATTTTTTAAGCACCCTGTCAAGATTAGAACACATTAGTTGGGGTCATATAGTGTCATCCAGATCACTGAAGGAGACACAGTACAATTATAGAATTGGATGGAAAACATTTCAAGGGGTTGGTGAATGGAAGTCGGCTAAAACCTTACCAAGATAGCCGCAATTTGGTCGACTGATAAATTTAAAAAATATATAAGAAGTCACAAATTTATGAGTGTTATTTCTGAAACAATTATGAGTGTTTTTATTTTATGAGTATTTGGTTACAGACGTTATGTCTGTTTGAAGCAAATAAATTTGTCGCAGACTCTCTTTCTGTTGCAGAAAGAGAGTGGTGTCATGGGCTCTAGGCCTGTCCTGAGAAAAGAATTATTGTCGCACAATGAATTTTGGTCGCAAGTGACAGTTGGCTAGCAGTTAATGTGAGCACGCAAGATATTTTGACAATGCAATTTTTGGTCACTTCCACCATTAATGCATAATAAATACCTTAGAACTAATAGGTGAAGTGATGGTTTAATTGGCGGTTCCTTGTAGTGATTAGAAATATTACCCCATGTGACAGAAATCACTGCCACCTTTTCATTTATTGTTGATCATGTGAATGAAATATGGATTGAATGGGCACAATATATTGTCTTCGCGCTAAATTTTCAGTCATTCTAGTGCATCTGACTGAGTACGATGAGTTGTTTTCTTGCAACTGTAAGAGCCTAAGCCACTTATTTATAAAGTATGGTCATTACCATCTCCAGTACGAGCACCGTTCAAGAATTGGGTCTTGATATTTTGTCACCTGCGCCAATTATGGAAGACATCACAGAGGTTGTTTCACAGTCACCTAGAGTTGCTGAAGAAGTTGCACAGTCACTCGTAATTCCAATCATTGTTTTACAACCAGACCCACCCGGTACATCCAAGAGGAAGATTTCTACCAGACGAAAACCATGGAAAACAACACCTCCACCAGAGGATGAAGTGACAGGGTCAACAACTATGTTGTCGAATTATGTTACATCAAGGCTAGTAGATATGCCTAAGGTTAGGCTAGGTAAAAATGCAAAGTATTCATTGGTAACGCCTATTCTACCAAAAGGATTTAGGGTAACTAAAAGATATTATTCCAAATCTATAGAAGATGGTATTTTTTTATCATGACCTGCACATATTTCCAGAGCTGGCAATGGATAGATACATGAATAGTGTCCAAGAAACAAAGGATGGCCCTATCCACATCATTCCAATGGAATGGGAAAGAGGATTAGATAAATATGCACTACTATCACTAATACACATGCCACATTTTTTTCTGCACAACAGAAGTGAGTGTATGTGTCAAGCAGTTGCTTGTATGTTTCCATGGCGGTTGTCTATGGCTCGAACAAAATATTTTAGTGGACGTTGAGCTGATAGCGTCGACTACAAGACTCCCTATAGATGGAGTCAACAACCTAGCACCATTCTTCGCTGGGAAAGACCAAGATGTCACTTTAACAAATAGAATAAAGGATAAGTATGAGCTAATAAGGGACAAGTGAGGCTTTGCAACCGCCTCCATCAATGATAATGTTGTTTGATTTGTGGCTAAAGTCTTATCCAGCAAGTTGCTTCAAAACATGTGACCGAACGAGTGTACTGCAAGGCCAATTGGTGCAGTAGAGCAGTGTGCAGTGAGTGTCTAGCTCAACTGGTCGACTTATCTATTGAATGAACTCTTAGAAGATGCTGAAGAGGTACAGGAAAAAGATATCCCATTTCATTATTCTTGGTTACTAATTTTGATTTATTTTGTCACATGGGAAGATCCGCCAAACTATCAAAGGGTAGATGTGCCAGTCCCATGTCGAGGAGCTCGATTCCAGAATATCTAGTTCGACAAAGATAAACCTGAGCGGTAAAGAGAATAATGTTCAATTCTCTCTACAAGGAGAGGCCCTTCATTATTATATAAGGAAGTGGAACAGAATCACCAAGGACACTTTGAAATGGTTTTGAAATGTCATAATATTTTTAGTTGGGTACCGTCGTATATTTTTGTAGCTTTGATAGGACCCTCAGCACCAATGGCTCCCAACATAGTTTTAGTTATCTATTGCTAAAATTGATGCCATTATTCAAGATTTTCCTATAGAGTGGCAAGTTCCAGTCATAGACGATCAACTATCTGTAGAATAAGAACCACGAAAGGATGACCCAATGATAATAAAAAATGGATACTGGGGAGGGGATCCACCAGCAGAATAAAATCCACAAATATATCACCCTCATACTCAAGATGAATCCACCATGACACCAATAGATCCAAAGTTGGGGGATAAGAGAAAGCACTCAAAAAAGTACAAGAAGATCCAGAAGAAGAGGAAGGTCGATCGCTCATCTCGAGTCATCGACCTCACCAATGATGATTACACCCTTTTGATAGAAACATGGACGAAAAATGATGCCAATGAAAGCCGCAGAAAAATGGATGAAAGACAAATAGAATTGACAAGCAGTATAATGGATTTACTGCAGACACTCTACAAGGCTGTAAAAGAAGTTTGACTATATGTCGACCAAACGCCATACTTGACTATGTCGCTAGACCAAGATGGTCCATATAACGAGTGACAATTCGAGGAAACATTGATGCCAACTCCACCAATAAAGATTCAAGTACTACGTGAAGTATTTGAATTATGCACACCAGAACTGAATACCATGGTCAAGTACCTTGATGTGTTTTTGATGGTCAAGTACCAAAGTTTTTTATGTTTCCTATGTATGAAGTGCATGTGATTCAGAATGTCGCAGTTTCATAAATGAAGAATAGGGAGCGTGCATTAGTTAATCAAGTCAAATCCTTGAACAAAATTGTGAATAAGTTGAAGAAAACAGTCCAAGATAGAGATCAGAAAGCAAAAAAATCACAGGAGGACAGACATTGACTGGATGTGGTTGTTACACTAGCTTGTGGCAACTTTATAGATGAAGGAATTACAACCAATATGTTTTCATAATCCAAGGTCTTTCGACTTGGTGAAGTAGTAGAGAACCTCTGTAAGCGAGTGGTGGAGTTGGAATTGTAGATAAATCCCAATACACTCCAAAAGGAACTAGCAGAACAAAGAAAAGAAGCAACTAAGGATGTGACAAAGATTGGAGAGGCAGAGACACTTTGTTCCAAGGCGTTTGAGCAAGTTTCTCAGTCATGGGAAGCTTTGATCGACGACAAATAATTGGAGTAAATAAAGAACCAGTTGCATACTACTGAGGCATACTTCATTAAACTAAAGAATGATCTAAAGAAGTTGTCAATAATAGAGAAAATGGTGAAGGCAGACAACATGAAGAAGCTACATCAGCAAGTAGCAACACTGCGAACACAGCAGCAAAAGAGAACTGGCCAGGTCGTAGAAATTCAAGCAGAAGTAGAGAAAGTTGTAGTTTTCATTTAACTTGTACATGAAAAGGTGAAACAATCCTTGGGGTCGGTAGGATTAACAACTTCAGAACACTTCAGTTCTAAACTTGTGGAAAACTTGAAGACAGTAGAAGCAGAAGTGTGATAGGAAACTGAACAAGTAGTGAAAATATTCCAATATTTTCAAAGCAAGGTCGCAATTACAGAAGTTTCAAATTGATGTGGCTCAGGACGAGCCACAGGTGAGTGTTGGGGGCATGTTGGCCCAAGGAAAATTTAGAAATAATTTTGGTTGAAAATATGAATATTTTGGTCCCACGACAAAAGAGGTTGCGATGGAAGCAACAGCGATAGAGGAACCATGACAGAAGAGGAATAAAGCAAGACGAAAAGTAGAGTTCGACTAATTTTGCGAGAAGAATTGGTTGGAATAAAACCTTGATTTTAGTAATAAATCATGATTGTATTTTGGGTCAATAGTGGATATTTTTAGAGATAACTGAATGTATTAAAATAGAAATCCATCTTGTCGACTGACAGTTGAGATTCAGTCTACAGTTGAATCAAGAATTGTAAAAGTGGAAAATCTTAGAAAAGAACCAACCCAAGCTTTGTATGGGGGGGTCATTAGAGTGGGTTGAATATCAATCATATAGAGAGTTGCTTAGTCGGAACATTGATCCAGGCTGTGTGCGGATTGACCATTCAGAGAGAGAGAGATACCAAAACCAAAGTATGAGACAAGATATGAATGTATGAATTGTAAAGAAGATCAAAAGAAGATTCTACAAGCTAAGTGCACAAACCAAATGTGCTAAACCAATTCTCATGCCATATGAAGAGAACCTCTGTGGTTTTTCCCAAATGGGTTTCAACGTTACATCTTGTCTCTGTGTCTTTTAATTTTTATGTTATGTGTCACACATATTTGACGATGAATGAACATATATATGTGTCACACCTATATTGAGTTAACATATGTTAATGATTTATGATTATGTTGGAATATATGTTGAGGAATGGTATGTTAGTTTTTCAACATTAAGCTAGCATTATTAGGATCTTTAACTGAGAGAATAACAAGCACAACAATCAAACACAAGAGACAATGAACACAGTGTTTTTCCTCGGGGAAACCATAAATGGAGAAAACCCCGCAACTTCCTCAGAGATAGAATCAGCACCAAAATAGAAAAGCCCAAAATAGTAAGTGATCTCCCGACAGCAGTAACCTTCTTCTTATCTAGCCCCAGTGTCTTCTCCTTCCTCAACTATGCGCTACACTTGAGTGTGTATGTGATGTGTGCTAAATAGAGAAGTCACTTCTCTATTTATACTACTTCTTGGCATGACTAAAACCCTACTAGGGCCGACTTCACCAAGTGAGTATAATAACCCTAGTGCCCCAGAAATGCATGGACTTTAACCCTTAGACAATAGGAGGGTTACCCACAATGACTTGACATGACTTGTTTACATTATGGATCCTCCCAATCGAAACATCGGGGCATGACATCATGACTCAATTACATAATAGATACATCCCAGAATAAACATCGGGTTACAAGACATAAGATACATAGATGAATACATTCTGAAGTTACAAATACATCAACACTCCCTCTTAACTAGGAAGGTATTCTTTCGACACAATTTTCAGCACTGGTCTTCTTCTCTACATCAACTGGATCATCTCATCATCTTCATCTTCAAGTCTTCTTAGTCTTCAATTCTTCTTTGTCTTCGAGTATTATTCATCTTCAAGTATTCAAGTCTTCAAGTCATCTTCTTCTTCAAGTCTTCTTCATCACGGGATCTGCATCATCATGACTACTCGCTCAGCACTGCTGGATCATCATCATATCTAGATTTTCAATTGATCTGGATCGTCATCAAGTCTGCATCATCACATCTAGATCACTTGATCTAGATCATCATCAAGTCTGGATCACATGCTATCTCATACTGGTGCTATCTCTATTCTTCTCGTCACAGGAAGTTCTATAGAGTCAATCCTAGAGGCCTACCCTTCATGTAGGTCTTCATCAATGCTTATATCTGACACTTAATTTATAATGGCCCACCCAGCTCTTACATCTGACCTCATATTGTTAGAAAGGCATTCCTAGTACTCACATCTGACCTCATCCTGTCAAAAAGGCCCAGCACTCACATCTGACCATGTGTAAACACATCGCGCGAGAATGGCTCAGCACTTATATCCAACCTTGTGCAAGCACACCACATCAAAAAGGCTCTACACTTACATCCAACCTCATCCTCTCAGAAAGGCATAGCACTTACAATCGACCATGCTCAAAAGCACCGCATCGAAAGGGCTCAGCACTTACAATCGACCATGCTCGAAAACACCACTTCGAAAGGGCTCAGCACTTACAATCGACCATGCTCGAAAACACCACTTCGAAAGGGCTCTGCACTTATATCCGACCATGCTCGAAAGCACCGCATCAAAAAGGCATGCACTCACATCTGATCATGGAGGAACTAATCCTACCATTGCATCAAAATGGCCCCCAGTCCCAGACTGAGCTACCTGGTAACTGACCAGGTGCCTCCATTTCCAGAATGGAAATTGCCCTTACATCTGACCTACTTGTCAAAATGGCCAACACTCACATCTAACATGGGAGGAACTTAATCCTTTAGCCATGATAGAATGGTTCATCCCTTACATCTGATCAAGTGGGAACACATCCCTCTCTCACATCAGAATGGCTTCTCAGTCCTAGACTGAGTTTTCATGGTAACTGACCAGGAACCTCCATTCCCAAAATGGAAATAGCACTCATATCTAACATGGAAGGAACCTAAATCCTCTGACCATGACAGAATGGCTTAGCCCTTACATCTAACCATGGAAGGAACTTAATCCTCTCCCATGTTAGAATGGCTCACAGACTCATCACTTCCCTTTGGAGGGAACATTGATCTAGAGAACACCAAGCTTCTCCTTGAAGTACTCAAAATTCACCCTAGCCAATGGCTTCATCAATACATCAGCTATCTAATCATCCGTCGCAACATATCGGAGCTTCACCACTCCCCTTTGCACCATATCCCTGATATAGTGATACTTGATCTTGATATGCTTCGACTTGTCATGGAACACTGGATTCTCTAACAACTTCACGCAACTCTGGTTGTCACAATGTATACAAGTAGCATCCAAATGGAGATCAAATAAATTAGATAGTAGCTTCCTCGGCCATACTACCTCACAACTAGTTGAACAAGCTGTGACATACTCTGCTTCAGCTATACTCAGTGCCACACAAGATTGCTTCCTGCTAAACCAAGAGATCACACCTGATCCCATACTGAAGCAACATCCTGAAGTTCTCTTTCTATCGATGGCACTGCCTTCCCAATCTGAATCAACATAACCCTCCAAGTTAATCTTATGATTTGACTCATACTTGAGCCCATAATCAATTGTACCCCTCAGGTACCTCAAAATATGTTTTGCAACAATCAAGTGAACATTTCTCGGATCTGTCAAGAACTGGCTCAAGGTGTTCATAGCAAAGCAAATGTCTGGTCTCGTGTTCTTCAGGTACATCAAGGACCCAATCATCTGACGATACATCGTAGCATCAACTGACTCTGCTGAAGCATCTGTCACATGCCCCAATTTTGTAAAATAATGTCATCTTATTTTGATTTTATTCCAAGACATTATGTTAAATTTAATGCTAAGTTGAAACTGATGACTCAGCAGAGTCAAGGATGTGGAATGTAATTCTGAATATTTTAATTTTAAATAAATAAAAGTGGAGACAACAGCTTGGGAGAGCTGTTAAAAAGAGTGTTACTGGTCAAGTTGGTGGAGGAAACTATGTGGAGAGAAAAAATACAAGTGGCAACATCCTCAAACACTTCCTATGTTGCAGGTGGAAACCTCCCTACTTTTGGGGTCATGATCCCCCAAGAAAGTGGGATCAAAGCAAGTGGCTCAATTAATGACAACCAACCCAAAAAGACCTAGGCAATCCTAATAAAAGTACCCAATGTAGAGAGCTGAGGCTGCTCATTCCAAGAGAGGAATCATTTAGGTGAATGCACTTGAAGGAATTCATTGGGAAGGGAAATTTTGAGGAAGGTGTTTGAGGGGTAAAATGCAGGAAGGTGATCTAGTACAGCCTTGCAGCTGAAAGATCTTCATGCAGTGTGCAGAGTTGGTATTGAGTCTCAGGATTAGTACTTTGTTGTTTGCTCCACCTAGTTCCAACCAAGAAGACTAGAACAGGTTCAGGGGTCCTGAGAAGTCGTTGTTTGAGCGCTCTCCAGGAGTTGGTAGGGAGGAACGACCTCCCATTGCTGTTTTCATCCAACTTAAAAAAAAAACAGGTTCCATTATCTTATAATTTCTATGTTATATTTTATATCTGTGTGTGAACAAATAATGAATGATTATATGTTATGCTGTAAATTGTTAAGTTGAAATCTTTTAGTTTTTTCAAGGTTGAATCTGTATTTTAATGAAAGATAAATCCTACCTATGTTTTTCCCCATCTGGAGTAATCCAAATCGTACTCTAGCACAGGTAGTGTGTTTAAATGAATGAAGTACGATAGGATTATGAATGAATAGAATACTTATATTTCTCTGAGTATTGAAATGTTCTCTTTCAGTAGATAGTTATTTTTACATAAAGAATATAAATCTATTCATAGAGTTATTGGTAGAACTAGACTGAGTATTTAAATATCAGAAAAGAAACAAGAATCATATTACTTACTAACAATAGTATGTTTAAGCATATAATTCATTCTTCTACACAGTATCTACTTCTATAAACTGTACATTTATATTGAAATAGAAGAACTAGTATTATCAGTTAAAAGTTACCATGTATGTTAAGAAAAGATGTAACAAGAATACGGTTAGTTTATCTCTTTTCCATTAGTGCTAACTAATTTACCTGCAACTATCTGAACTCTAAATAAGAACTTGATAAATATTACAGTATTCTTTTCCTAGTATTAATAACTAAAGGACAGTAGTAACCTAGGTTTAAGTTATTATTAATAAGAAACTTTCCTTATACACTTACAGACAGTATAAATGTAAAGAGTATTGACAAGTAGGAAAGTTCTTATTTTCTTTCAGCAGCTTACAGAGATAATTTTATTAAATAAACACAATTACTATAGACTGCTCTCAGTCTTATTTAATAATTTATATAAATACCAACATAAACTTAAGAGGATACATTATTCATAGATCATAATATTATTAATACAAATAATATTATTATCAACAAAAATACAGTGATGTTTATAAATTAACAATTCATAAAAACAAACTGAAGAAAACTGTGTGACAATAATCGAATTAACAAGATAACGATACAGGAATTAATACTCTATAAAAGTTAAAGAGGATAAACCCTAGCTCATATTCTGAGCGTAATCTATTTGTATTTTTATATACTGTAGTAACCTAGGTTAAACACAAGTTAATTCTTCTAAAAACTATTAAAGAACCAACTAGAAATTTTATGCACAGAAATGAATTACATTACTGATAAACATGTATAAATGTATTTATAAGAGATATCGTGCTTTTGTTTTACTAACAACATACATTTACAGAAATAAATGTCAGGGTTAAAACCCTTAAAATTATTACAATTACAAGTACCAAACATTAAAAACCAAATTTACATAAATTATGTAACCATTAATAACCAAGTTTATATAATTTACTCATAGTCCTTTAGGGACAAATAGAAAAACTGTATAATTATTATAACAAATATAATTTATATCAAAATGAGAGTTTTTACAAGTAAAACCCCTAATTTATAACTCCAATCAAAACAAGCAAGAATTAAGTTACGGCTGTAAGCATCAGTCTTAAGTTTTTATTTATAAACCCTTACAGAGTACTCAAATAGAGTATAAACTTCATTACATTTAAGAAGGGTAAAACCCTAACTTTTTACATAGAGTGTAATGTAAACATACGATAAACCAAACAAGTCTACTGATAGCACTGTCATTACAAAAACTACAAACTTTAACCCGGTCGTAAGCCAAAGCTTCAACTAATTACAGTGCTTAGATAAACTGAGTCTACCCTAGAGAGGGTTTGAATTCTAAGTATTACAAGAATAGCCTGTAGAAACATTAACACAACAACATAACTCGTGGCGAGTCAAGGGAGGGTTTTCCAAAACCCTGGGCGATTCCATCGACCACCCTAACACTAGTAGAGTGAAAAATCCAACATTTGGACCATGGGGCTTACCCAAAAATGAACTATGAGCCACGACCTTTGTAGGGGACTGTCTACTTCTCATTGTACAAGATTTACAGTGGTGAGCACCTGCAAGAAAGGTGACAAACCACTGTCAGTTAAATATACCAATACAACTACTATAACAGCAAAGTAAATTTGGCAACGAAGTAAATGAACTCAGAGTATTATTATCTGTCAGAAGAGAACGGCAAGCAGCCTCAACGAAGCATTGTCACCTACAGGTTGTGCAAACAAAGACCCAATAGCCTGCAAGGTAAATAGCTCACACATTGGTGAGCCACGAGAACAGTAACAGGTAACTGAAGTATACTGCAAGCTACGAAGGCAGCGAAAGGAGAACTACACAGACAGTAAGTCACAAGCAGTAGTAATCTCCACAAGTCGCAGACCAAGAACCAATCCAGTGGGAATGGCTTCTAAACTCATGCACTAGTGACAAACGCAGCATGGAACCAAGTCACAAGACAACCAGAGAAAGGAGTACCGACGGCCGCCATGGGAGACAAGCAAAGCAACCCTAGAGCCAACGAAAACTATGGAAGGGAAATGATAATGGTTAGGTTTTGGCAGTATTCTATATCTCCCATGCGTGGACAGGAAACGACCAGATAGCAAACAAATCAAACCATGCAAAGAGGGTAGTGTCCTATAGTGCCTGTGTAAAACAAGCTTCCAATTATTTGATCATTGGAGCATGGATTCAAACTATAATGTTAAACCAATAATTCGCCATCCAAATCATTAATCATTTGCACATTATTATATGTTAGTATAGGGACAATAATATCCATGGTTATGGTTACGTTGACCCTTCAATAAATGTTACTCCTCAACCTTTGTTAAAACCCAATAGTCATTCATGTATAAGGCTAAATCCACTTCGAGCCTTATGTTATTCTATTACAGCATCGCAATTGCGGTTTAAAGAGTTACATATCCTTTCTCTAAGCATTGTTTTATTTATTTGATAGAAATCAAATAATTCATGTATTATATTTAGATCAATGTGTTAGGTATACACTATAGTTAAGAGATCAAATGTGTATATGGGAGAGTTCGTACTAGATATTAAACAACTATAGTTTATACATAGTAAATATTTTGTAATAATAACATTACAAGTCATAATTTTATAAATGGCATAATGCAATAGTGCAAAGGATTATAAACTCTAGATTAAAAGACGTTTATAATCACAGACTAATTATAGACTGAATGTCTATTGAACAAATAGACTATGCATATCTATAAAACTTACATGAACTAATAACTCAAATAGTATCAGAACTTTGAAGTAGTACAAAATTGAAGGTAAGAATATTATTATGAAATTCTGTTACATAGTTCAAGCGACAATACTTTGATGGATTTTGGGGTATGACTCAACTTGGTTTTTATTCTCGTTTCACTATGTCTAGTGGATAGTAAAGTAATTATAGAACTAAACATGATAACTAGAATAGGAATGACCCTATTGAATCCAAAAATTACTAGAACCATAGGGTTCAACATGGAAATAAAATATAGGTAACCATGAGCTCATATAGAAAGGCATGATGGTTGTAGTTTGCACAATCGAAGTTATATTGTCCAAAAGATAACAGGCTGTAAGTTATCTTGCAGAAGCAAAATGTGGGTCAATGATTACACAGACAAGATAAGATACTATTGCATAAATACTGACAATAACAATCATTATAACATTTACAAATTACACAAACTAAAGTAGAAATACTTGGACTGAGATTCTAATGCTTAGAGTCGCAAAACATATTTTACTATCGTTACTTACTTCCGAACATGTCTACTAGAAAAACTGAAGGAAGCCAAATGGTTTTACCTTACAGGAGTTGTCTAGAGTTTAGCGGCTTATTTACTAAGATTTTTAAATTGCAAATAAAATACTACTGACACTTTAAAGATATTTTAATATATACTCATTCGATCATACCTGTAAACCTGTAAGAATCAGTATTCATTTGCGTTAGCATGATTGCTAAGTAAGCCCGAGATTCAAAAGTAGATTCCACCTACTTGACATGAAAATACTAATCAGTAAACTGAAGTAAACAACACACAAGAAGACTTTATTCTTGTTACGAAAATAAACTGTTAAGTTATTATAATTAAGATTTAGTGAAACTAATTACTTGACTATTCTTTTAATTGCAATCCGTTAGCTGTTAGTAGACTGCAGGTTTTAGCATTTATTGTTATCTCAAAATTTTAAATTTTTGTGAAAATTTGGGGTTTTGACATGTGGTATCAGAGCACAAGGTTCAAACACTAGGCCTTGATGAAGCCCAACTAGCTTTCATAAAACAGTAAATTAAATTATTATGCTGATGTATTTTATTTTTGAATGTTATTCCATAGAGAATTGTTTTTCTGAAGTTTAACAGGCAGGTATGGAAAGGCTGGAAGAGTATGCATAGGAGGAGTCTCCAGCTACTGAAACAAGGAATTTACCAAGAGACCCTATACCAGAGGATTTAACTACAAATTCCTCAGAGTTGTTACAGACTGTAAAAGATTTAAAAACTAAAATGGAGTCTGTAAAGCAAGAGAATGAAAGGATTCTGAGGGCTCAAGAAGAGTTGAATCATATCCTAATTGAAAAGTTTCAAACTGAGGGTAGGGGTAGAAGGTTAGAATCTGAAGATTCCATTCATCAAAGAAAATATAAAAAGATGAAGCATACAAAAACTGAAATTAGTTCGTCGTCTGAAGTGTTTGGTGAACAACAAAATTATCATACTACTGGTGACAGTAGTGATGATAATCTGTACACTAAGAAGAGGAAATACAAACCTTATGAGGAAATTTTTGGGGAATTCAAAAAGATAAAACCACCAACTTTTAATGGAGAGACTGAGAAGGGGGAGGAAGTTGAATCCTGGTTATCTGGGATGAAGAAGTACTTCCAAATATATAATTATTCTAACCAGTTAAAGGCTAGGATGGCTATATATAACCTCTCAGGAAAGGCTAACATTTGGTGAAAGGACTTGAAGAGAGTTAAGGGTATAAAAGAGAAAGAAGTTAACTGGAGTACCTTTAAGAGGTATTTTAAAAATAAATTCCTGTTTGCGTAGTATTATGAGGAGAGAGCTAACGAGTTTTATGAACTGAAGTTAGGTTCAATGACGATGAAGGATCTGAATAGCAAGTTATTAAGTCTACTTAGATATGTACCCTCCCTTGTAGATGAGAAACCAAAGGTACAGCGATTCCTTAGCTATCTACCGTATCATATTAAATATAGAACTGAATATGATAACCCAAAGACCTTGGAGGAAGCTATGAGGAAGGCTAACTTTTGTTTTGAGCAGAATCGAAAGAAAGAAAGCCTGGCCAACTGGAAGGCTAAGAAAAATAATAATCAGTTTGAATCTAAGAAGAAGGATTTTGTGCCTAACAGAAATTTTAAGAATAATAAGGCCAAAAACTATTCTAATAACAAGAATTTCCAAGGAAATAGGAACGGTACACCTAACAATCATAACAATTCTAAAGGTAAGGAAACTGTAAATAATCATGGAAACTTTACCAAGAATTTTGAGCGTAAAGAACCTGTTAAGTGTTGGGAATGTAATGGCCCACACTATGCTTCAGTCTGTCCAAACCAAAAGAAGACTGTTAGCAACATTCATACTATACAGGAAGAGATGACCATTGGAGAACTAGCAAGGAGCATGCCCAGAATCAACATAGCCTTGGAGAACCGACAAGTTGAATATCAGACTTCCATGGTGGAAGTAGAAGGTATGATAAATTAGACCCCTGTAACTATTTTAATTGATCCAAGAGCTAGTCTCAGTTATATTTCACCTCAGATAGTGGAAAAATGTAAGTTATATGTCGATAAGTTTGAAAATTCATGGTTAGTTCAGTTAGCCACTGGGGCTAAAAGAAAAGTAACTTGTTTTGTGAAAGAATGTGCTTTACTCATGGATAAATTTGAAACTGTTGTTAAACTTAATGTTTTTCCACTTGGCTCTTATGATTTGCTAATTGGTATGGACTGGTTAGAACAACATAGAGTAATTTTAAAATGTTATGATAAAATTTTCACATGCTTAAACAGTGATGAAAAACTAGTAAGTGTTAAAATTATTCCTAGAAAAACTACTGTAAGGAAGATTTCTGCCCTACAACTTAAAAGAGCTGTTAGAAAAGGATGTAAATCTTACACAGTAACAATTAAAATGAGGAAAGTAAAATTAAAACAGATAAGTTAAAAGTAGAAGACATCCCAGTCATAAAAGAATATGTTGATGTATTCCCAGAAGAAATTACGGGATTACCTCCGAAAAGGGAATTGGATTTCACCATTGAGCTAGTACCGAGTGTAGTACCTAGATCAAACACCCCTTATCGAATGAACATATTGGAACTTAATGAATTAAAATCGCAATTAAAAGAGTTAATTGATAAAAAAGTATATTCGACCAAGTGTGTCTCCCTGGGGGGGACCTGTCATCTTCGTCAAGAAGAAGGATGGAACTATGCGACTTTGTATAGATTACCATCAGTTAAACAAGATGACTATCAAAAGCCGATATCCGTTGCCCCGCATAGATGATATGTTTGATCAACTACGTGGAGCCACGGTGTTTTCGAAAATAGATTTAAGGTCTGGATATCATCAAGTGAGGATTAAAGATAAAGACATCTTCAAGGCAGCCTTTAGAACAAGATATGGTCATTACAAATTTGTCGTAATTCCATTCGGGCTTACTAATGCCCCAGCTATCTTCATGTGTTTAATGAACAACATAATGCATAAGTATTTAGATAAGTTTGTGGTCGTGTTTATCGTCGACATTCTAATCTATTCAAAAACTAAAGAATAACATAAAGAACATCTAAAAATTATTTTGCAAGAGTTGCGAGAACATCAACTCTTCGCAAAGTTTAGTAAGTGTGACTTCTTCAAGGATAAGATTCAGTATTTAGGTCACGTAGTGACCAAGGAAGGAATTTTTGTAGATCCTGAAAAGATATGGGCAATCGAAGATTGGCCAGTTCCTAAGGATGTGACGGATGTTAAATCTTTCATGAGCATTACCGGTTATTATCGGAGGTTCATTGAAGGCTTTTCAAGGATAGAAAATCCAATAACTTCCTTGCAGAAGAAAGGAAATAAGTTCGACTGGAATCACACTACTACATTTCGATCCAAAATCCGACGGAAAAATCCGATGGCGTGTGGATTTCTCTTTTTAAACTTACCAAAAATCACAAGGATACATTTTTTTTTTGTAAATGTGGCCACAAGCGTCGGTGAAGTGATGGCTATTCTCATAACCGTCGGTTAAGTGACGGAGTGTCGCTTAAGCGACAGCGCCTTTAATTGGTCAACTAAAAAACATGGAAAGCTCCGTCGCTTAACCGACGCTTAGGTTCATTTCCTATAACAACCCGAAACCCATTTTAGCAGGGAACATCTCTGGCTTCAACTTTCTGCATAGGAAAAGGGGAGTTCCGTGTCTTTTATGATTTATAATATAAGGAGATGTGTTAAAAGAAGGAGACACATAAGGAAGCACATACTATTGCAGAGGTTTGAAGTGATGGTCGAAGCACATACTATTGCAGAGGTTTGAAGTGATGGTCGAAGCACATACTATTGCAGAGGTTTTCCTCTATTTCCAAAACATACCTCTATGATTATGTGTTTCACTACAGGAGCAACATAGTATTTCAGGGATTGAGCCAAGGTTCGAGGTGAAGGTAGGAGCATGAGCTGTAAGGTTCGACAGGGTTTGAGGTGAAGGTAAGAGAACATACTATTGCAAGGTTTTTCCTCTGTTTCTAAACCATATTTCTCAGCAATGCCATGTTTTGATGCAGGATCAACATAGTATTTTAGGGCTTGATCCAAGGTTTGAAGTGAAGGAAAGATCACGGGTTGTAAGGTTTGGAACACAGTTTAAGGAAAAGGATGGAGAACATACTATTTCAAGGTTTGGGGCAGGGTTTGTGGTGAATGCAAGAGCATGATCTATAAGGTTAGAGCCAGGGTTTGAGATGGGGATGGAAATATATAGAAGGTTAAGGCTGTCACACAATGCCTCATGCTAAACCCACACCATTTTCTATTGGGATAATTGATTGGGCTTATATTAGAGAGAGCCTATTTGGGGTTTTAATGTTGTGCATTTTTCCATTAAATCTTCATATGAAAATAAAAGCCTCATATTTGGGAATTTGTTTTTTTCTTATGAGTCAATCCAAGTTTCTGGGGGAGGGATGACCTGCTAGATTATGAAAGAAAGCATTTATGAAATTTCCACTAAATGCTTGGAGGTAATATCTCATTCTCTAATCGATGAATCATTGAACTTTTTTCCCATCAGAAGCATTGGTTTTACAAAACACAAATCAATGGAACAATGACACATTAAGTTTTCTGAGGATATGGATTGTGGTATTCACCGTGCAATTTTTTTATTACCAGAGCATGTTCCGATTTGGTTTGGAATCATTGGATTCTAAAGAATTTGGCACCATGAGAAAGGGGGCATGGCCACAGAGAAGCCACATTACTCACAGGTACCTCTCATATACTTTATAATTATGTTTCTTCTTTGCAATATGTGCTATTTATAGTTTTTTCCCTATGGATCTCATTCTCAGGTTTTTTAGCATCATATTTTACTCTTTTATGATCTGTGAAAATCGCCTTCTCTTGCTTTAAATCCAATATAATGTATGCACATTTTAGAAATTGAACCCTGAATGTCAATTTGGTTCTACCCTTCAACCTAATCACAAATGTCACCTCAGCCCCCTATATCCACCATGCCTTATATGAGGTAGTCAACTATGTTGGAAATAGAGGAGAGTAAATCTTATACAAATGTGTTAAAATAGATAAAGAGATGATGGTTTATTGTTTAGGGAAGAAGAATAAGTATGGAGGAGGAATATTTTTATAAAAGAATTTGGGAACCATGGAAGGAATTTGCTTCAGAATAAAGAGTAGCCATTAATGTATGAATAAAATAATTGGATCTCCAAATAAGACAAGCAGACATCCATACGTTTTATCATTTATTCATGATTACATTATCTTGTCGACAAAATTAAAATAAGGGTAAAATATAAGGTGGGCACGATGCACGCATTGATTTTTATGATCGTGATGATTTTCAGGCTATTATTTCCCAACAACTGATTTTCTAGCTATTGTTGCCCAAGAACCGGATTCTAACATAGACTTGGAAACTTCGTTATTTAGCTTTTCTATACAAAAAAAAAATTGAATATGAAAAAACTAAACCACATAATTATTTGCATTTGTATATTGCCCTTAATTGGGCTTTAATGGGATATGTAAAAACTTCTAGAGGATGTAATTTCCCACAATAGAAATGGGCCTCAACTCAGAGAACAACTATACATACCCACTTTCTTGATCCTTTTTAGACCATACCATGTTTTTTATTCCCTTTGGTTGAAGTATAGGGGCCCATGCTATATTATATCTATCAGAGAAAATTGCAACACTAAGGAAGGACAAGATAGGTGCCTCTGAAAAATTGCTCAATTGTATACAAAAATCCCTCAACAGAGAGGGTAGAAGAGACCACAGCTGCACTCCCTGGATGAACATGTGATGGGAAACCATGCAACGAGGAGCTCAGAAAAAGTTTGTTTAGGTTCCCTGTGTTTTCTTTGCTCACAATTCCTCTAAACTTTGTCAGAGTTCCAAGTACAGACTCTATAAGCTTAAATCTAGCTCCTAGCTTCCCCAACAGCTCTTCCTACATTGACTTGTCATAACCTGCTTGAAGCAGAAAATTTAGTGAAAACAGTGCATCATCTTCGCATTCTTTTCCATCAAGAACAAAAAGCACAGCTTTTCGCAGTGCCCCGACATGCATGCTCAAAAGGGATGTCAATATTTTCAGCAAAACGCTTGATTGCCCATCCTTCAATACACAAAAAACTAACTGCTCAAAAAGTGTGAGTAATGAAGTATCTTTAGATGTTTGCTCTATCCAAAATGTGTCCTCTCTTGAAACTAGGATCTTTCTCAGAGACACTTTCCACAGACCTTCCTGGAGCAATGATAAAATTAAAGACAGCCATGCACTATGCCTTAAGAATAACCAACCCCTTTCCTTCACACTATGCTCTTTGTATAATGTTTGAAGCTGAGAGAGTATATCTAGAATGATATTTGCCAGCTGTGATAGCTCCCCTGTATGGCCAAAATGAACATTATGGCGCAGAATTCTGCTAAAACTTATGAAGTATTCAATTTCAAGCAACTTGTCTCTACCCAATTCAGGACTCCATGGCAAAGCACCAGCTTCCTTAACATCAATATTTGATAGAGTGATCCAGCCAAGTACAAAACAATATCTTTCAAGTATAAGCTCATGCACTTGGGAAGCTTCCCTATTCTGCCACACTTCCAAAATGCGACAAACAACAAAATAGAGATCAGACCAATTTAAACCCATATCTTGAAGAACTTTGTGTTCTACAATACCCTAGTTATGAACCCCACTAACGTCAATCAGTTGCTGAAAGAGATCAGCCATTCCATGCTCTTCTGTGACTCCCTCATTCACATTTATAACACTTTGTACCACATGATAAACCCATGATTCTAAATAGCCTGTTCCTGTGGGAAGCTGAAAAGTTCCTCCTTGTGTAATTTGTATTAACTTATTTCTTATATTGAACATCAACCAGGATGGGAAGGTTGTAGAGTAGAGAATCATGTGCCAAAGAATCAACATCAGTCTTGAAATTAGAAAAGACCAGCAAACCAATTGTGTGCTATTAAGTTCCACTGGAGGACAACTTACATTGCTGAGGGTAGAAAAAATATTCTCTGCCATTTTGATTTTTTCAAATACATTTGAAGAATGAAAATCCATGAGAAGAACTACCAAATGAAATAGGGATGGAAGACTTGCACAAACTTCTTGGATATTTAAGCACCCTGAATATGTAGCTTTCACTTTCTCAACAATAAAACCAGTGTAGCCTTTGCAGATTTTGAGTCTTAAGGAGTCATCTCCCAAACTGGACCCTGTGGATGTCCTTATAATAAGAATGCAAGCTACAAGAACAAGAGCATCATCAGTATAAGCAAACATCCCATCCTCTACCTTCAGAACTTAATTTACTATGTGTTCTTCAAGTTCGATGGATAAGGCATGCCTCATAACAAGTTCATGTAACAGGTTAAAGCATGCTTTGTGAAAATGTTCAAGGAAGTGTTTTTCATAGGACATATCTAAAACACCAGCCCCCTCCATTCTTTGTCACAATGGAGGGGGATGCCTGAAACAAAAATAGTTGTTGCCTTTACCTCTGCAAAGTTGTTTGTTCCTGGAGGTGAATTTTATTATTTGGAGACATGCATGATTCCACTGGTACCACACTTGTTTGATTCTTTGACTGCTGCCCCATCAAAAAATCCATGCGGATTGTTGGAAATGTTTTCTGGAACTGGTGATTGCCTTTGATTTTCTTTATTCTTTACCTTATTGATTCTTCTTTCAGTTTGCAGAAGGTCCAAAGAGGAATCACTTCTTTCCCTTTAGGACAGTGCTTTATTCTTGATAGCCAGACAGTCCAAAGCACAAAATCTGGGAGAGAGTGGTGTTATTTTTTGACATTGTAATCTTCTATCCATGCCTCCAAATTCCAATGTTTCCTCCACAGAGTACCCTCTCCCCTTTTCCTTTCTCTCCTGTTAGATTCCTTACTGCTGCCTACATCTATTTTGTGAAATGGCAGGCAGAAAATGTGACAGTAACCAGGCCTGCCATGATCTTTTTTGGAGATTGTCCCATGCTAAGATGTTGAAGACTAATCATAGAAAAAACTTATATTTTAGTGGAGCTTGTGGCTTTCAAATGATACTTCATTTTCCATCACTCTTCTTCTTGGGTTGGTAGTGCTGCCTTGTAACCTTGCTTTGCTTTGTATTCTTTTCCTTTATTGGCAACCCATACTAAAATGTCTTGCTTCTCCCTACCTCTTATAGAGGCCCTTAAAGATGTGACATACAATTCCATTCTTTCTCCATCTCAATCTGTAGTCCAATATGATCTGTCTTTTTCCATCCTGAAGTCCACCAACCATTGCTTTCCCTATCATATACATCTGCCAAGAAGTGAATGTAGTCTATCAGGTTTCTTGAGAGCTTTGGGACATCCATTCCTTTTACCTATGGATCTAATCCTATCCTTAACCTGCTCTGCCCTTAAAGATCTAACATACAAATCCCATTCTCTTGCCATTTCAATGTGTAGTCCAATCTGATCCATCCTTTTCCATCCTGAAGTGTCCACCAACTATTGCTTGCCCTATCATATACACTGCAAAGAAGTGAATGTTTTTGGAGGGGGTGTAGTCTATTAGGTTTCTTGAGAGCTTTGGGACATTCATTCATTTTACCCATGGATCTAATTTTATCCTTGCTTGCTCTGCCCATTTCCAATTAACCATGCTGGATATTTTCCAATAATAGTGTAGCCTTCTAGGAAGACCTTTCAGACTACTGACCTTCCAACTATTTTTCAAGGGTTTCTTGTCCACTTTTCTATGCTAAGAGGCTCCATCTATCTATTTATTATGACCAAAATCCATAAACCTTCTGAAGATCAAATTCTCCATGGACCCCTACCAGTACTTTTGAGGAAAATGGTAGTTCCTTAAATCTCCATACTCTTTGCTTCTTTGTTTCTGTCCATAAGTATCGTATTACTGGTTTTATGATTTTTTTGAGGACATATTTAGGAATGTAAGCCAAATATATCCAAAAGACTGGTGTTGTGCTTTCTCAACACTTTTGAGAAGTGTTAACCTTCCTCCCAAAGATATTTATTTATTACACTATAAGTCTATCCTCCTCTCTATCCTCTAATATAGCCAAAGCCAATCTTGATAGTATATTGATTTTCTTTCAGGTGAAAGCCTAAGTATGAAATCCTTCATGCTTTGTATGAAATCCTTCACCTGAAATGGAAGATGATTTTTAATTCTCTCTTTTGCTACTTCTTCTACTTGATAGAAAGCTAGCGTTGGCTTTTGTAAATTTACCTCCATTTCTGTAGCTGTACAGTATTGAATGAAAGCTCTGCCTCCTTAAGCCTGGTTATCTAGACTCCTGTAATTATTCTCTTCCCTTTCAAACTTGTAGGATTTTAAATGAACCTTCTGAAGCCAAAAGAAACAGGGGGAGACAGAAGGTAGCACTGTCTCGAACATCCTATTTCGATGCAAAAGTTTAATTGGTGATCCATTGACCAATACTGCATAAGGGACATTTGTGCAACAAGTCTTTATCCAGCTTACTGTGTGTGGGTCCATTCCAATGTGGATCATTAGAACTTCAAGGAAGGTTGTATCCACCTTATTCTAAGCCTTTGATAGATAAAGCATACTTACAAAGCAATAAATCATTGCGCTGAGAAGGTGCATTTCTACAGCCCAGGTGGAGGAGAAGTGTTTGTCTGCCCCATTAAAAAAATTAATAAAATAAAATAAAATAAGCCCCCTCCATTCTTTATTCAACTAAAGGAGCCTTATTCAATTATTCAAGTTGTAACAGAGTCACAAATGAACATGGAATTTTTGTGCTTATGTTAATATTTTCTATTGTTGATGCCAATTTTTCTAATTGCTCGTTAATGATATTTTTGTTTGCAGATTCGAGGGTCTAAAAAAATTGGTTGGAACATACGAAGGTTATTTTGTACAAATCCTGGCATTCTTTGTATACCCTTCAATATCTGTTAAGACTGGGGAGATTGCATTACAAGAAGTCAACCTTCACTACACTTGCATGTGATGTTGTCTTTTGCTCGATGTATAGTATTTCTTTCTTATTTCCCATTGTAATTAGATGTTAAATATGAAATATTTGAATTATTTTCAACTTGTAGCAAGCAAATTATGATCTTGATGCAGGCATCAAATTGGATCAAGGAGACTTGGGGAATGTGCTCTCCATACCAGAAAGCAAACATTTGCTTAGTAGTCATACCTGTAACCTTTCTGAAAAGCTTGACTAGATGACATACAATCCAAACTATGGGTAGTGAAGCAGCAAACTGTTGACTATGCCTGTTGTATTAAATTTTTACCTACAATTGTTTTAGACCAGTGCTTGTGTAGATACTTGTTGGCACCCCAACAACTCCCTTTAATTTTTGCACAAAATAAAGGGACCCCATTAAAAATTTGTAAATACTTAACTTATGGTTTGCTTTCTTGATTTTGTAGGTGATTTCATGGCTCTTTTCCTTTGATCTTTTCTTTGATCTTGACGCTGCTCATTCTTTGGATTGCTTTTAATACAATGAAGCTCTGATGGTTCAAATTGATCTATGCGTGTTGGTCTTTTGATTTTCTTACCTAAACTTATCCAAAATGATTGCATTGTGCAATTTACTTTATTTGAATTTGATGTGTAATGAATTCACAACTCTTATGACTTTCTAATTAGAATATTCTTAAATGAAGATTATATTCATTTTATCCTTGGAATGAAAATA
>LPNX010741767.1:75735-90779 GCA_001517045.1 Pseudotsuga menziesii | reverse complement strand
CACACACACACACACACACACACACACACACACACACACACACACACACACACACACACACACACACACACATATATATATATATATATATATATATATCTGTGTGTGTGTGCCTTTTTTTCGATGATAGTTTTCTTATATGGAAGGTTTAATAACAAGTATGCAAAATAAGGAGATGTTCCTTATAAAAATAATAATAAGTAATACTTCTTGGTTTAAATAGGAATATACTCACAATGGGAAAGGGGCATTTATTTTATTAAAAGACTATATCCAACAGTATTCATTAGAGGGAGATGGTATTTAGAAATCTGCAGAACATGATATACCATAAGGAAAGGATTGTCGTATTTATGGGACATCCAAAATTTCAAGCTATCAAATAGGGATTTGGAGATCTCTCCACAAGAAAAATCATGGAAATTATTCCTTTAACAATAAAAACGATGCCATGTGTTTTCCGGGGCCATTAGAAAAAAATATAAAAACATGGAGGTATGCTGCTGCCACTCTGCTCCTGGAAATTCGATGGAAAGATTCTTTAAATAGGAAGAGTGGGAGCTGTGAAGGCAGGGGGGGAGGTAGAGGATTATCTCTACGAAATGGAGGACCGATGAGAGGACTGTGAAATGGGGACAGATCCACTGTGCCATTTCCTTCCAAGAATGAGCGGGCCTTAAGAGGGTATTCATAACCAAGTAAGGGGTTTGAAAGGTACCAGAACTATGGATTTCAATCATATCGACGACATGTTAGGGTCGATAAGCATTTACATCGGAATCTTTTAGCATTCACTGAAATGGTTGCATTTTTCTAAAGAATCCGGTCCAGGTTACGGTATGTCCTTCAAGATTTGCATTGTTACAGGTTGGCTTGAGTTATAGTTTCCATAAATCTGATAATCATGCATATTGGCTTGAATCTTAGATCAAACCCTTGCATGCGGTTCCTTTCTATGGTTTATGTTAGGCATGGGATTTTTGTCTTGATACAAAGATCCGATCTTGGTATGCGATTTCCTCTGAATAAGTACAATAAAAATTACTTGATGTGTATTAAGGAACAGAATATGAAGATATAGCATTACAACTTGTATACTAACCGAATCGCTATATAGATCATCCCTTGTATGTGAATTTCCTTCCAAATGTGTATCCATCACAGATTTCTGAGTTTTAGGGTCTTTCGAGATGTGTTTCAGCTTGAACGCATGCGACTCATATTCAGTTCTTATGCAGGGCTGCTTGGATCTATTGTTTACATATTTCAAGGTATAATGTATGCAAATTCACCCTGAAGGGTATCCACTATGAATGGTGAGATGTTAATCCTAAGAATATATATATTTAGCCTTAAGAACGACGTTATACCTAGATCTGTTGATCTCAGCTTCAAGGCATGCATTTTCATCCTGGTTACGGGTATCAAATTACAGGCCTGCCCAAACATGTTACAGCCTTACTCTCTATGTTATATGTTGAATCGTAACATTTTTCTTTATTGTAGTCCGATCTGTAAGATCTGAGTGTATGTCTTTGGCAGCCGGGGTTTTGCGGCTATACATTTAGTTTCCCCTCATCAATAGTAGAGCTTAGAGATGGTAGCTCTATTAGTTTTGAGTTGTGAATGGATCTATAGATTCAAGGAGCATTCCATTCCCTAGTTTTATGATCAGTTCGTCCTCCTTTTCTTAAAAATAGGCTAAATCAAATTTCTGAAATCAGTCTGGTTCTGTTAGGAAGTGTAAAAGGGGCAGTTATGCCTTACTTTATTTTGATTTGATTGTGTTTCCTCTGACCCATCTATTGAGGAGGAATAAAGGAGATTCGGCCTTCATTTTTAATTGTTTTCCTTGGACGGTTGGCTGGGTATCAATAGACACGATTCGCCTAGTTAAACTGAAAAAATCACAACCAATCCTAGCTCAAGACAAACTCGTTGAAAACCAAACTGTATTTATACACATAAATATATAACATGGTTTTTAATTATTTGTTGCTCGAATAGCTAAGCTGACCAATAATCAGTAGTAAGGCTAAAAATAAAGGGCATAATAGATTGATATAGATTTAAGAAAGAAGGTATTATGTTTAAGTAGAAGGTGAGGTCCTAGGAAAGGATGAGAAGGGCCAAAGTGGTTTTAGAATAAATATGGTAAACTGGTAGCTAGATAATATGCGACTAAGCAATAATTGCTTAAAGGGGTTTCTTAATTACTAAAGTTTCATGTAAATGTGATGACAGATAATAATGCATTATCCGACCTTAGTAGTTAAGAAAGTAATTTATGGAATCCCGGAGGTAGCTAAAAACTCAAGGTTTATATATTGATTGTATTTAAAGAAAAATGATTTCGGACATCCATAGATTCCAATTTTGCAGTGTAACTATACGTCATTGACGATTTAAAAGATGGGGTATTTTTACCCATAGATTTCCTAGAGATACATCTAAGGAACATAGATCTCGAATTGATAATGTAAAGGTTTGTCCGATTTGATGGAAAAACTGTGAAAATGCAAAAAGGATAACACATCATGCGTGATGTGGGTTGTATACACTCATAAGTGGACTTGTAATAAGAGAATCTAACTAAGTTTTGGTGGACTTAACCCCAAGTGTGGGGTGAACCACGTACATTGGTGTCTCCCCTATGTTTGCATCTTGTACTTTTTCATCTTCGCTTTTGATGCTGTGATTTATCTTGCTATTAATTTATACATGATGGTATATTATATATACTTTAAATAATGATATTAACACAATGAATGACTTTGCATGAAAACTTGAGCAGATGAAGGTTCCATGTGATTTTACATAAAGTGCATGTTCGTAGAAACTAACAAACATCTTATACAATAAGTATTCATCCTCTTGCTTATCTAGAAATTTAAGACATATTGAGATGTAAGGCCATGCAAACCTTGAGTATAATAACGATTATATAGATAGGATATGGATCTGAATGAAAGTGTACCTATTTGATTCACTAGTCATAAATAAAATAACGAGTAGTCTTTCAAATAGGACATCTTTGCTTAAGAGAAGGATAATTCTATAGCCCGGTATTTTGACAGTGGATCCTTTATGGCTAAAGTTTAACTATGGAAACAATGAATTTAATCAATTAAGAAGTCCATATGCTAGTCACAAGTGATTATATGTTGAAATGTGGAATTTGAGTATGTATAAATAAGTAATCCTCTATTGACACCAAACACATTTACACATTATTGTATGATGTTTTGATCACACCATTTATATTTAGGATTGTAGTGCCAACTAGAGGAGTATTATGTTATAATTACCAGGTAAGGCCTTCATTCAATGACTAAAAACTAAAGGACTGTTAGAAAAGTGTTAATGCATAAAAACTATGCCATGGATAATGGATTTATATAAATGCTTGCGTCGAGAAAAATTAGAAGGGTACATTTATATTTTTGATAAGCGAAATCCGAACTTAGAGGAGTCTTTGCAAGTAGGTATAAGATGTCTTTAACATGTTAATTTTCTTATGGACATATATCGGTATGTTACATATGGTATCAGAGCCAGAGTGACAACACTCGGGCCTATTTGAGTTCAACATGTAGTTAGGACGCATGAAGATGGATAGCTCTAACCAATCGTTTGTTTTTATTTGTGCATGCATGACAGTGATGAATGAGGGGGATAAGTTTTCCGAGTGAGCCTCCAAAGATCGAAGGAGGTAACGAAGAGGATCAAAGAAACATCATGGAAGAAGGTATAACAAAATTAATTCTTTCGTCAAAGCCAAATGGCTCATGACCCATTCCTATGGTAAGGTATTGAAAATTGGACTAAATATTTTCCCAACAATGTTTGAAACTTGAATGAGTTATTTTGCAGTAGGGTATTCTATTGGAGTCTATGTATAGTTCTTCTTAAAACACCGAATTTTGTGGCATGTTAGACTAAAATAGTTACAAATTTTCTGAAACATACATGAATCTTATGTAGTTAAGGGCAACTGCAAAAGGTATCTGCGAGCTTATATTTTAACTAACTGTCGAGGTTTACTTGCTCCAACTTTATCCTCTATGGCAGACGCAAGTAGAACTTAAGGGATTTAGGAATAAGTGGTGGTTCTGAATTGAGTCGGGAGTTATTATGGCCCCCCAGTCAGGGTTCCCTATCTTGAAAACAATTCTATCCCATCCTAACTAGCGAATTCAACTAGAATAAAGGTGGATTATAAATGCAAGATAATTATAGGAATAATGTGGTCAGAAGCTCCACGTCTGCTTAAATTTTGTATTTATGTTTTTAGTTAAAATTGTCGGATGATCATATTAGCCATGAAATATTTCCACAATCAGGCTAATGGGATGGCTTTTTTTAGACTAATTTTGGGATCCTCTTGTTTCTTTATGCATTAAAGACAACAAAAAGGGGGTTCACATGACATTTGGTTATATTGTTTGGATTCTCAAACAACAAAGTAATTTAGGAAATCATGTAAATGTTGTACAATTGCTTGTTGGGCAACAAATTTGAAACTGCCTGCTAGAGATCATATTCACACACTTTTTCTGCTTGATTGAAGGGAAAAAGAAATGGTGCTACAAAACTTGCAACTGCCTCTCTAAAGATAGTTCTTTTTATGTTTTGTACATAAAAGATTTGACATTTGTTTTTCAATTTCTTGTCATGTGTTTAAATTGTGAGCGGATATGATGTAATAATACGGTATAGATCTACATCGATTAAACATTCTATACTCTACATACTATTGTCCTAGTTGACGCACGGCCCTAGGAGTATGATCTCCAAATGAAAATATTATCTATATCTTGAAATTCCTAAAAACCCAATCGATTTGGAATCGATCAACCTTATGGACAGTGTAGATGCACGAATTACTGGCTATCTTAAATCACACTTGAGGAATCATAATTTTGTAGCATTTCCTACATAAATTTGTTGCATGTGTGTAGTTGTCACTCGTAGTCACCTTTAGAGTTGTAGGGGGGAAGCTGATAGGTATAAATTAAATTTTAAATTACTTATCCACTATTGTGGCTAGATCACTACGATTGGTCAGCTGTTAATAATGCTTTACAATATTTGCATATGTATTGATACATGTAATTGTTTTCCTTTCATCTAAGTCATATCTAGATTTGATGCCTGAAAAATTCCTTTTGGATCATAGTGTATGAATTTGATACCACATTTTAGTTGTGATCTATATGCTTTGAACCTAATAATGGTTGATTCCCAATCTCTGTAATGCATTGATTTGGGGTTGGGGTGTATCTAACAAACTTTTGATGGAATTTATATGATGCATATTCTTAACACGTGATCTAGTTGAACGGATCTAAAGGGAAAATATTGTCTCTGAATTATTTTGTTAGCTGAGTCGTTTTTTAATGTTAAAGGATAGAGTAAGATCCTTACTTTAAAACCATTATATTTTGGATTTTTAAAATCTCTACCTTAATGATCGAATTGCAGATCTAAAGTCCGAGTGTTGGGAAATTGATAGTAACATTTGAAAATGATAAGTGAATGAACGACGTATAACGTTATGGACTAACTTTGCTGGGTATTTGTGAGACACCACCAACTAAAATAGACTATTTGTTTCAAAAATTCACTGGCTTAAATAAGGAAGCTAAACCACTCAAGAACGAGTGTTGTTTTATGTTATTATCTTATTATAAATTTCGTATTTCAAGGTTTCTATGAACCAAGGATTAACTGTGGATTGTGGTGTTATGTACTCACATTGTAGGGCTTTACGATGATTTTGACCATCTCATGATCAATGTAAGACATGGATTCTAAATCCACTTGTAAATAATTGGTGGTTTATTTTGAATGAATTATGAGATTGTATGAACCATGAATGATGGTAAGGGTACAATCATTACAACTTAGGAAATGTTGATTAAAATGAATGAAAATTATGTTTATCGATATATGTGAATTAACCATGAGGCCAATGTCATTAATCGGGACACTGACAGTAAAGTCATGTGAAGCACCAAGGAGTGTGTGTTACAAATAGTCAAAGTTAAAATTTATACTACATACAAACAAGGAAAAAATTGAAAGCTACGGGAGCCCCATGGTGTTAGGCAAGTGATTGCCGCATGAGCACATTGGTGTTAGGCATATATGCTGCGGGTGCACAATGGTGTTAGGCAAGCGGTTGCCACATGAGCATGTTGGTGTTAGGCACATGGTGTGGCAAAAAGACTTAGGAAAATCTGGACATCTGGAAGACAGGACAATGTTTGATGTCGTTGAGGAGAAAACTTTTAATTAGGGGTTAAAAGGAAGAGTAACCTCGGAAATTTTTGTAAGTCCACATGAGAATGGAAAAAGGAACTCAGGGGAGTTTGGAAAACATAAAACGAATGTAAAAAAAAGGTTAAACAAATTTCCAAGTAATAAGCATGTTACATGCTTCAAGTGTAATGTGAAGAAAGGATATCCTCAGGTCGAGGATGACACTGCTATCCAAAGGTTGGAGATAAAACCAACACCCAAAGGGTAGTAATTATGTTTTATTGATGAATAAATTGCATTATAAAAATAATTTGGATTATGATTGTGGATTATTACAATGCAAAAGGGATCTATGGCTTATGTTTAAGTCGAATTATAATTTTTTTTTTGGACATGTTTGACTGAATGAATTATGGGATAGACCTGGTTTTGTTTTAGAAGACTACAGGTCTTGAACAAATTGTGACCTGCAAAAAGAGCGAAGGAGATCAGAACAAGACTAACCAAGAGATGAAGGAAATTCAATGAGGAACAAGAACACCGAGGACGGTGTTGCCTTTAAGGGGGATGGGATGTAACATCCCTCTTGTATGCCCTAAAATTTTGATAATTATGAACTATATATTGTACGTATTTTGGTGAGGGGCGTAAGGCCAAGGCCCCACTAGAAATACCTTGTCATTTGTATAAGTGAATCTCCCAAGAGTGGCAGACATAGGTGACTTAAGGCCGTGACGCACCCTTCGACATGTAACAAAATCCACTAGAGGGAGAGGCTAGTGGTTAAAAATGCCTTGGGAATCTAGTGAAGTTTAACCTAGCTTCCTTATAATTGGTTACAATATAGCGCCAAGAAAACTAACTACCATAATAATGGTGGGTCACTTAGTGGCCAAACAATGGTTAGAATGGCATTAAAATACATACACGTATAAAACAAGTATAGGGATATATATATATGCCTCTATTTCGATGATAGTTTTCTTATATGGAGTGTTTAATAACAAGTATGCAAAAAAAAAATGTTCCTTATAAAAATAATAATAAGTAATACTACTTGGTTTAAATAGGAATATACTCACAATGGGAAAGGGGCATTTATTTTATTAAAAGACTATATCAAAAAGTATTCATTAAAGGGAGATGGTATTTAGAAATGTCCAGAACATGATATACCATAAGGAAAGGATTGTCATATTTATGGGACATCCAAAATTTCAGCCTATCAAATAGGGATTTGGAGATCTCTCCGCAGGAAAAATCATGGAAATTATTCCTTTGACAATAAAAACGATGCCATGTGTTTTTCGGGGTCATTAAAAAAAAAGATAAAAACGTGGAGGTATGCTGCCGCCACTCCGCTCCTGGAAATTCAATGGAAAGATTCTTTAAATAGGAAGACTGGGAGCTGTGAAGGCAGGGGGGAAGGTAGAGGATTATCTCTGTGGAATGGAGATGGAGAACCAATGAGAGGACTGTGAAATGGGGACAGATCCACTGTGCCATTTCCTTCCAAGAATGAGTGGGCCTTAAGAGGGTATTCATATCCGAGTAAGGGGTTCGAATGGTACCAAAACTTTGGATATCGATCATATCAAGGACATGTTAGGGTCGATAAGTGTTTACATCAAACTTGTTGGGCATTCGCTGAAATGGTTGCATTCTCCGAAGAACCCAGTTCAGGTTACGGTATGTCCTTCTCTGCATAAACCTTCTAACACCCATGTGTGGCTAGGAGATAGGGATTTGCATCGTTAAAGGTTGGCTTGAGTTATAGCTTCCATAAATCTGATAATCATGCATATTGGCTTGAATCCTAGATCAAACCCTTGCATGCGGTTCCTTTCTATGATTTATATTGGGCATGGGATTTTTGTCCTGATACAAACATCCGATCTTGGTATGTGATTTCCTCTGAATAAGTACAATAAAAATTACTTGATGTGTATTAAGGAACACAATCTGAAGATATAGCGTTACAACCTGTATACTAACCGAATCGCTATACAGATCATCCCTTGTATGCGATTTTCCCTTCCAAATGTGTATCCATCACAGATTTTTGAGTTTTAGGGTCTTTCGAGATGCGTTTCAGCTTGAACACATGTGACTTATATTTAGTTCTTATGCAGGGCTGCTCGGATCTATTGTTTATAGATTTCAAGGTATAATTTATGCAAATTCACCCTGAAGGGTATCCACTACAAATGGCGAGATGTTAATCCTGAGAATATATATATTTAGCCTTAAGAACAACGTTATACCTAGATTCGTCGATCTTAGCTCCAAGGCATGCATTTTCATCCTGGTTACGGGTATCGAATTAAAGGCCTGGCCAAACACATTACAGCCTTACGCTCTACGTTTTTTGAAAACCGATCTAGAAGGATAGATATGTTATATGTTGAATCATTGCATTTTTCTTTATTGTAGTCCGATCTATAAGATCTGAGTGTATGTCTTTTCCAGCCGAGGTTTTGCGGCTATACATTTAGTTTCCCCTCATCAATAGTGGAGCTTAGAGATGGGAGCTATGTCAGTTTTGAGTTGTGAATAGATCTATAGATTCAGGGAGCATTCCATTCGCTAGTTTTGTGATCAGTTCGTCCTCCTTTTCTTAAAAATAAGCTAAATCGCATTACTGAAATCCATCCGGTTCTGTTGGGAAGTGTAAAAGGGGCAGTTCTTCCTTACTTTATTTTGATTTGATTGTGTTTCCTCTGACCCATTGATTGAGGAGGAATAAAGGTGTTTCGGCCTTCGTTTTTAATTGTTTTCCTTGGACGGTTGGCTAGGTATGGACAAACACGATTCGCCTAGTTAAACTGAAAAAATCACAACCAATCCCAGCTCAAGAAAAACTCAGTGAAAACCAAACTGCATTTATACACATAAATATATAACATGGTTTTTAATTATTTGTTGCTCGAATAGCTAAGCTGACCAATAATCAGTAGTAAGGGTAAAAAGAAAGGGCATAATAGATTGATATAGATTTAAGAAAGAAGGTATTATGTTTAAGTAGAAGGTGAGGTCCTAGGAAAGGATGAGAAGGGCCAAAGTGGTTTTAGAATAAATATGGTAAACTGGTAGCTAGAATATATGCGACTAAACAATAATCGCTTAAAGGGGTTTCTTAATTACTAAAGTTTCTTGTAAACGCGATGATGGATAATACTGCATTATCCAACCTTAGTAGTTAAGAAAATCATTTATGGAATCCCGGAGGTAGCTAAAAACTCAAGGTTTATATATTGATTGTATTTAAAGAAAAATGATTTCGAACATCCATAGATTCCAATTTTGCAGTGTAACTATACATCATTGACGATTTAAAAGATGGGGTATGTTTACCCACAGTTCCTAGAGATACATCTAAGGAACATAGGCTATGGATATGAATGAAAGTGTACCTCTTTGATTCACTAGTCATAAATAAAATAATGAGTAGTCTTTCAAATAGGACATCTTTACTTAAGAGAAGGATAATTCTAGAACTCGGTATTTTGACGGTGGATCCTTTATGACTAAAGTTTAACTATTAAAATAATGAATTTAATCAATTAAGAAGTCCATATGCTAGTTGCAAGTGATTATATGTTGAAATGTGGAATTTGAGTATGTATAAATAAGTAGTCCTCTATTGACACCAAACACATTTACACATTATTGTATGATGTTTTGATCATACCATTTATATTTAGGATTGTAGTGCCAACTGGAGGAGTATTATGTTATAATTACTAGGTAAGGCCTTTATTCGATGACTAAAAACTAAAGGACTGTTAGAAAAATGTTAATGTGCCATGGATAATTGATTTATATAAATGCGCGTGTCAAGAAAAATCAGAAGGATACATATATATTTTTGATAAGCGAAATCCGAACTTAGAGGAGCCTTTGCAAGTAGGTATAAGATGTCTTTAAGATGTTAATTTTCTTATTGACATATATCGGTATGTTACAATTGCTATTATATGTCTCATATATTATGAATTGCGTTTATATGTATGGTTGACATTGTGTAATTGTGAATAGCTATTATATGTGTCATATAATATTATATTAAAAAAAATTGTGAAAAATGTTTAAATTATTTTTATAATTCTTAAATGATAAACTAATTAAATTAAAACTAACTATTAGAAAGTAATATATTATTATATTTTTAGTAAAAAATAATTTTGTGGATTGAGACAACATTGACTTAGCATGTTCAAACTGAAGCACTCAACGTGACACAATCAATGGCATGAAGCGTCAAATTCTTCGGCCATTGTCTTTGACAGGCCATCTCAATCCTTTTCTTTGACGTGGTGGCATTGTTAAGAATATCACCAGCATGTCATTTTTAATATATCTGTGATCTCAGTACGTCAAATCTATTACTGAAATGGAAATTCCTTCGACAAATGGATTACAATGGTTCTGACCCTGCATTTAATTCAGATATGTGCTTGTAATGCAGCTTCAACCATATTTAGATGGGTAATGTACGTAGAACAGTAATTATACGCATCTAAATACACTTCAGATTACATTACAACCACTGATCTAAACTGGTAAAGAAATAGTTGGAATTCATTTAAGTTTGGTTGAAATGGTATTATATTTACGCGTCTAAACATTGAAACCAATTGAACAGAGTAAAATTAATTACTGGGATCATAATAATTGAGATGTTGACATAAGTAATAAGCACAAGCCACAGGGAAGACACTTTATGCCGGCATGGTTGAAGAATTGAGGGATTCTATTTACACATACTGGGCTAATGCTTGTTGTGAATCGTATTGAACGAATCGAGATTTTTAAATGTTTTTCTCTATGAAATGCGAATCAATGCTTTATATCCCCTGCTTCTTGTCTTCTTGCATGTTACACAGAAACACCAATGGCATCAGTGAAATTAAGCACACGACCAAGATCAACCAAATTAATAAACATGGAAAAAATAGGGTTTTAAGATTGTAGAAATGATTTAGTAATTCATTGTCATTGGAACAGTTATTATTAGAAAAACTTTCTGAGTTGGTTTTAAGTTGTCTTTACTATTATTTTTAAAGATCTAGATCTATTGTTGTGAAATCTAGAGAGCTGGTTAAGTTTCCTATATGTAACATCTAATTAATGGATGTATAAGTGTAATGTAGTTGAGACATTCTGATCGGAACATTTTATGAGTACTAATGTGTTTCTTTTTTATTTTGGTATTAGAGCTGGTCTGCGCCTAAGGCCATCACAGAATGGCGAGAGAAACCAGATCATGAGAGATTCTGTGAGAATGCATATGCTATAGGAGCATATTAGCTTAGACGAAATTAGTTTTTGTGATTGATATATGTGTTTTGTATTGCAGAGATGTACTTCGAGATTCGTGGGCTGTGAGACATCTGCGTGAGAGGTGAAGCACTCCGATTAGTTTGGAGACAGAAATTGCTTCTAATTTGAAATCCTTGCCACCCATGAAAATCACTACAACGTGCAATATGAAGAGGCAGACATGGCGGCCTCTAGAGAGGATGCAAGTAACAAGAAGAGCCATCGTTGGATGAAGCGTGTCAGCGGAGAACAGGTCATAGAGAAGCGGAAAGATGCTATGCAGGAAGTGGGGCATTTCTTGATGCAATCAGGTCCAAAAAAAAAGAGATGGAATGGGTGCAGTCAACTTTCAACAGAATGAAGAATGCAACATTTGAGAAAATCAACCAATATATGATGTCAGGAACATTGAAGACGTGAAGATCCAAAAGAAGAAAAGGCTTTGCTGGCTGAATATGTGGAAATTAGAAAAGTCGTTGTAAGCAATCTCAAGTCATATTATGAGTGTATGTCATATTTGATCTTAGCAGTCAAAAGTGAACAATGTTGAGAGTATGGGCTGAAGTAAAGCTACTTGTTCAAAATGTAGCTGACGATTTTCCCGGTTCTCCAGTATTTTTCGTGTCGCAAAACAATTGAAATTTTTAATTAGAACGCAAAAAACACTATGGCTTGGCGCACCACGATGTGACTCTTCCGACAGCAGCGACAGTCTTCTTTCAACGACGACGGTGACCCTCTTTCGGCAGCGATGGCGACCCCATTCCGGCGACCTACTTCTATCAACCTCCTCATGGCTATGTGGCTCGCCTACCGACCACAACCTTCTTCTAGTGGACACCTCCCATGCAGGTCGCATTGAAGTCGACCACTAACCCACCAATAATATGACCTTTACGACGGGAAGCGCCCAATTTTTTTGCCATTTCCACACACGTTAAGAATCAAATGCGCGTGCATCCTTGGGCAAATTATGTTGCACTCTGCGCGAAAGCCGGTATTGAAAGTCAGGAGACTCTGAGCAAAGCTAGTTACATCCATAGGCGTATGGTTGAAGGAGCTGATTATCAACATTCACATATATCTGACAAGTGTACAGTTATGATCCATTTGATGGTCATCATATTTCGTTTAGGGTATTGATTGGTTTAATAACTAGTTTTAAGTTAAAGGTAATCAATCTTAACCATTTCCTTTAACTGCACTCTTTTGTGGTCCGTGGATTTAGGCACGAACTATTAGTGGCTCCTTCTCTCGACAATTTCATGGTGGCTTCATGCATCTAACCATTTCGTGGGGAGATTCATGCATTTTTTGGGGTGGCTCATGGATAAGTGAAAGCACATCAAACCCACTAGGCCAACTCATATGCTAAAAGGTACAATCGAAGGATAGGTGATGCAATTAGAATGCATATGTGAGTTTTTGTGAGGGTAACTCTCGGGATTCTCGAGAAAGACCGCTTTAGCCGTTTTTCTTTTTTTACTTTAACGAAAAGTCAAAAAAGTCTTGTGACCAAAATACATGGAATCACTACTAGGGATTTTTTATTCGACTTATTTACATATCCAGAGATGCACTTAGCTTTTAAAGGTTTTTACTAAACAATTTCTTAGTCTAAAGATGTGGAATATGAAAAACATTTTTCACTAAGGGTAACTTGGGATAAACTCCAACAACACTATATTGTGACTCTCACAATATCATATAACCAAATACTAAAAAAGACTTGTGTCCAATACTCTGAGGATTAAAACTAGAATTTTTAAGATAAATTGCGACAAAACTATATTGTCATTCACAATATCATATAACCAAATATTAAAACAAACTTGGGTGGAATACTCTAAGGATAAAAACTAGAATTTTTAACGGATGAAATAATTATGGATTCTTTGTGTCTTTCACTAAACAATAAATGTAAATAACATTCAAGATGTGCGGCTAAATAAAACTTGCATTAAACCATAAACTATGGATTTATATATCTTGTGGCGGCATAACAAAGAACTATAGCTGTAAATACAAACTTGGAAATTTACAAGGATGTTTCACCTTTCATAGAGCTTTGGCTCTCAAAACTTTCTCAAAAAACAGAAGCTTAAGCTTCAAACTCTTCACATAGTTTTTCCTTCTTCTGTATCTCTGTGTATGTGTGTTCCATGTCTATCTGTCTATTTTCAATCTTCTTCTTCTTATAAATAAAACTTCTACCGACTTAGATTGAAGACTGTAATAACTAGGTGGGTGAGTGCAAGCTAATGAGGGTCATTTTTGGCATGTTAGATGCAATACAAAGTTGAAAAAGCAGGGGTAGGGGTCCCTCAACATAATTGTATTTTTTGAGATACTTTCACAAATATCTTGGTTTGAGTAAATAAGATTAGGTTTCAAAATATATAAGGTTTATGTATTGAATTTTTTTATAAGTAGGGCCTAAATGATGCTTTCGAGATACAAATTTGCAAGTATGTAGAGAACATATAGCACTAGTGCAATGCTATTTTTAGAAAATAAAATTAGTAAATTTTATTTTTTTTATAATTATCTAAGTGATCATTCCTCTAAAATGGTATGTCTTTTGTGTGTGTAGTCTTTGAAGGTCTTAATGAAATAATCAGTGCACCATATAATATCTTTTTAAAAAGATTAAGAATTGAAAAAAGTTATGGAAAAAACACTAACAACATGTTTTTTGAGTTAATGAGTTAGGACACAATAGAAGTTGAAAAAAAGAAGAAAATTTAATACTTTTTAATAAAAATTAAATATTTAGAGTCTGCTGAAAAAATACTATTTATGTTTAAGATTTCATCAAAAATGATTATGTGTCGCATACTACAACGATTGTGTAAACAATGGCTTGTTAAGAAAATGGAAGAAATGCCTAATTAGCTATGGTTTATCATATGCAATAGCACAGGTTTGGTATTACCGAAGAAAACTCCAAACCATACACATAGGACTATTGGTGACATGCGAGAAAGTGAATTGGCATGTTTAAATTCAAATTACATCTCCCGCCCTTGTAGAATTGGAAAACATGTGCAAACTACAAAACACACGCACG
The DNA here is from genome assembly GCA_001517045.1 of Pseudotsuga menziesii. Lineage (NCBI taxonomy): Eukaryota > Viridiplantae > Streptophyta > Pinopsida > Pinales > Pinaceae > Pseudotsuga > Pseudotsuga menziesii. Next base: position 76,123 of record LPNX010741767.1, on the reverse strand, counting down.
TTATGTAATTCTATAACACGCACCCATTTTGTAAAGCTAAAAATTTTGAACACTATATGTAAGATATCAAATATATGGATAATAGTTTAGAGAGGGTGTGGAAGGGTCAAGGGCCTAGGAGGATGTTGGAAATTCAGGTGGGGATGGTTAATAGTTGAGAGGGAGTGGGGAAGGGTTAAGGGCCTAGGAAGATGTTGGACGTTCAAGTGGGGATGGTTAATAGTTGAGAGTGGGTGGGGAAGGGTAAAATTCCTAGGAGGATGTTGTAAATTCAAGTGTAGAAAGATGAGTAGAATGGGAACATTATGTGTTAAAAGAGTGAAGGGGAGTGGGGATTGAGAGAATTATTAGGACAAGAAGAGGTGTTGAAGACATACAGTTTTAGAAG